>JAPERC010000176.1:0-18380 GCA_030411455.1 Arthroderma sp. MBC 290
CCCGCCTCTCTCACAACCCCCGCCAACACCTCCACTTCATCCGGGTGTTTTGAGAGAGGAGGGAGTTAAGAAGGGTGATGTTGTTGTTATTTACAGTAAGTATGGTTTGATTGGTTCTCTTATATCTGATGGATGTACCATTGGGATATATTCGTCTGAAAGTGATGCTTGTGCTAACATTCCATCGCTAGTGCCGATGATACCCGCGGCTTTGTTTGCTGCTCTGGCTATTGCTAGACTTGGAGCTATTCATGCTGCTGTCTTTGGAGGGTTTGCGGCAGCTTCGCTTGCGCAGCGAATCACGGCCTCTAAGCCTCGTGCTATCATGACTGCCTCTTGTGGAATCGAGGGGAAGAAGGTCATTGACTACAAGCCATTGGTAGAAGGGGCTATTGCACTAAGTCCCTTCAAGCCCGAGAAAGTTATCGTCTGGCAACGGGACCAGCTACGTTGGGCCCCTATGATGAAATTGGATGGCCAGCGGAACTGGCAGAGGGTTGTTAAAAGTGCGAGAAGTCGCAATATAAGAGCGAGTGCGGTACCTGTTAAGAGTAGTGATGGGTTGTATGTGATTTATACAAGTGGTAAGTGTAACTCGCGAAGGGGAAATCTAGATTAATTTGCTGGAAAACTGGGACTGACTGGTTAATATCTAGGAACAACGGGTTTGCCGAAAGGGGTGGTACGCGATGCTGGTGGTCATGCGGTGGCACTTAACTTGTCGATTAAATATCTCTTCGATATCAAGGGCCCCGGTGATGTGATGTTCTGCTCTTCTGATATCGGCTGGGTTGTTGGGCATTCCTATATTCTATACGCTCCACTGTTAGCGGGCGCTACGACGGTTCTCTATGAGGGTAAACCCGTGGGTACACCTGACGCAGGAGCCTTTTGGAGAATTGTCGAGGAGCACAAAGTGAACGCACTTTTTACCGCACCCACTGCACTCCGAGCGATTCGCAAGGATGACCCTGATTCGAAATATTTCCGAGAGGTTGGAAGTAGAGGTGGGCTAAAGCCACTGCGCGCAATCTTTCTTGCAGGCGAGAGAAGCGAGCCGAGTATTGTCAGCCTGTACCAAAAACTGCTATCTCAACACGGTGCACCCGGAGCCATGACTATTGACAACTGGTGGACGTCTGAGTCCGGATCGCCAATGTCTGGCCTCGCGCTGAGAGCACATACTGGCTTGGATCATTCAAGCAATGCATCCTGCAAACCGTTCCCTATCAAGCCTGGATCTGCTGGAAAGGCAATGCCGGGCTTTGATGTGCGTGTGGTAAATGACGAGGGTAAGGAACTTCCAAAGGGAACCATGGGAAATATCGTTCTTGCTATGCCACTTGCCCCGTCGGCTTTTACAACTCTCTTCAACGACGAGCAGCGGTTTTATGCCGGCTATCTTAAGCGGTTTTCAGGCCGATGGATAGATACCGGTGATGCGGGCATGGTTGATGAGAACGGTTATATTCACGTCATGGCGCGATCCGATGATATCATCAACGTCGCAGCCCATCGCTTTAGCACAGGCAAGTATTCTTCCACCCCGACTATCTCGTTTGAATCTGTCTAACCCTTGATTGCAATATAGGTGCAATTGAACAAGCAATCCTCTCCCACCCCGACATCGCAGAGGCAAGCGTGGTCGGGATCCCCGATTCACTCAAAGGCCACAAGCCATTTGCATTCATCCAGCTCCGCTCTTCTTCGGCACCACCATCAGTGATTCCAGACCCGGCATTCTTCACGGCGGTCAATGCGCTGGTACGGGATCAAATTGGCGCCATTGCGTCTCTCGGCGGAATCATCCAAGGCCAAGGCATGATCCCGAAGACTCGAAGCGGCAAGACGCTGCGCCGCGTCCTTCGGGAGCTGGTCGAGAATGGAGCCGAGGGCAAGTTCGACGCGGCGGTCAATGTCCCTCCGACAGTGGAAGATGCGGAGGTGGTAGATGTAGCGAGGCGGCGGGTTCGAGAGTACTTTGCAGAACGAGCTAGGAGGGAATTGAAGGCGAAGCTGTAGGCCGTCCCGTCCTGTTCAACTTCTCTCTGTGCCGTCTCGTATGTATACTTTTGGCGAATTATCATGATTGAAAAAAGTTTTTTGGGAATGAGCTAGAGCTCTTAGTTTTGTGGGGTGGTGGGAAGGCCATTTCTCTTTGACCTCTTTTTTGATATTTTCGGTGTTTTTTTTTTGTCCAGCGAGAGCTGTTTGAGTGGAGTTGCATGTACTCCAGGCTTTAGAGTATTTATACACATAGAGAAGTATGCTGCTGTGTGAACCTCCATCGTTAACGTGGATGGTGCCATGATATCCAGTATTCCGTATGTCTGGACACAACAACTTCGTATGATTCGCGTTGCAGATCAGTTACCAGATGAATGGCCAGACGTGTGATTTCCCCACCGATTATTATTGCCATGAGCTGGATCGTTCAATAGTAGCGCATCTTATTATACGAGCTGTATCCATCATCGTCAATCGATGGATCAGATTGTTTTGGACGTCAGCCTGGCGATGAACTGCACATGGCAATTTTTTGCGGAGAACTTGAAGCATGCAGGCAACCACCACCAACTATCAACCATGCAAGACCATTTTTACCCCTTCTTCGGGCTTTTCTTTTTTCACCCCTTTCCAGGCCCTTTGGTGGCTTTGTTTGAATGGCGCCTGGATGTCTCGGCGGGCATCGAACTAAAAGGTGGCCTTGCGCCGGAAGAGAAGCCGCGAATGGAAGCGTCGGACGGGCTGGCTTGGCAGGGGACGCTAGCTGGACACAGTTAAGGGTGGAACAGCGGCGGGCGGGAAGAGGAAGAGAGGACAAGGGGCGGGAAGAGACGAGGGGAAGAAGTCTGAGATGTCGAGATGTGTTGATGGTATGGACGTACATACAGATATCTCCTGTGTATGCATGGCGGTTGTTCTGAGGGAATAACTGCGAGTATAAGATTAACCTTGCATGCGCAATGGGGCATTCTATCCATCTTCTCATAGTATATCAACGAGGGAGTTAGCTAGTGTACTATGTCTATTTATTTGGTAATTCGCTCTGGTAAGTTTCCATGTGGACCCGGCAGACCAGAGAATGGCAGTTTGACTGTTTACTTTCCCTTTTCACTCAAGCAGATGAGAAGATGAAGCCGTGAAGCCATGAGATGCTTGTAAATGCTTTGATACTACTATGTACTATGTATGTATACCAGAGATAAAGGGGGATGGTAAATACCCTGTAAGCTGCGTAATTAACCGTCAAGAGTACTTTGTCCGTTGGTGGGTTCACGCGCGTCGGTTCAGGTACCCGTCGGTGGTAACTCTCTTATGTAAGGATTATCCTCCATCCCTGAACTCGATTGTGAGCTATCGCAGGGTTCGCCTTTTTTTCATCTCCCTTTCTCTCTTTCCCTCTCTCTCTCTCCTCGCGTCTTCTGTTCGTTCTTCTGCTTTGCTTCTGCTTTGCGCCTCCTAATCCCTAATAACCCTGTATCTTAATTCCTCTGATTGTGTACCATCACCACCGGCAATCCGGTTGTTGTTTAATCGCTTGTGATAGTTGATTGTAGGTTTTTGATGGCTTCCGTCCCGCCATCCCCGTTTGTGCTGTGTAATGTGGACTGCGTACAGACCGAGGAACATGGCTCTTGTCCCTTGCTATCCCGTTAATTTCTACCGTTGGGTCCTGGCTAATCTCTTGTCTCTCTCTGCTAGCTTCGTCGCTCTCTAGTGTTATATAACCCCAATCACTCTAACAACACCGCATTCGTTTTCGATGGACCATCCTTGTTATACTTGCCCCAAATAATTGCAAAGAAATTACCTCGATCTTTCCAGATATACCATTGACGCCATTCTGTACTTCTCGCTGGACGAGGAGCAGTTGCTTACCGATTGTATAACCTTTCGTTGATGATGACGTTCTAATACTACCAGCACTCTTTCTTCTTCCATGGATACCGACTGGGGGGACGATCATGTTTATTCGGGCGCAATGTCGCCTACCTCGACTGACGACGCGTACATTAACAACCGTACTACCGGTATGACGCGCGATCCCTTCCATCGACGAGACTCGTCTCCCGGCCCCTCGACTTCTCAACCCTCTTTTGCTGCAAATGGAAATGGTCATTTGGGATTCGAGTCAGTCGCCGGCATGCCGGACTTTGCAAATGACCGCTCAATCTCCCCACTAGACCCGCGTAGGTTTACTCCAACACTACATGCGTCGTTGGTCTCGGAGATTTTGTCTCTACGGCGCGACCTCGAGAGCAAAGTAGAGATCATCGAAAGTCTAGAGTCAAACCTGCACAGCGCCAAGTCGGAAGCAGAAACGCTCCAAGAAACTTCGGCAAAGGATGCAAAGGAAAATCGAATATTGAAGAAACAGCTACAAGCCGTTGAGGGAGGCTCTTCATCAGCTGTCGCCGAATTGACTCAAGAGCGAGACGATGCTTGGGAGAATATTGCTGAGTCTAGGAAACGAATAGAGCAGCTTCAGAAGAGGGCTAAGACGCAGGATGAACAAGCCGAAAGGACGCAGCGGCTGTGGAACCTCGATAAGCAAAAATGGGATGAAGAAAGGCGAAAATTGGATACCAAAGTCCACATCGTCGAAGGTCGCTTAAAGGCTGTCCTGACGGAGATTGCCAATTCTCAGGGTATGGATCTTTCTCAGAATGGACAGGATGTTCAACCTGGTGGGCCTGAGCAGAGGTCTCCGGTAAAGAGGCCCGGTACGCGGACGAGTATCCTATCTCACGGTGAAGATGATGGGCGACCGGGTAGTGTTGCAAGCACAAAATCCCAGGATAACGATGTAAATGACATTCGGTACTCGATTCTGAGCCTTGTAAATGGGAACGGTGGTATGTTCGCCAGTTCCAACCTTGCTGACGAGTTAGCCTTCGACGAGGAGGAAGAAGATGAAGAAGGGGAGTCGGAAGAAAGCGATTATCCTTATGATGCAGATAGCCGTCCCGGTTCCAGAGATACCACTCTGCTCGAAACGCGACCGGCGTCGACCATCTCGCAGAATCTCAGCATCAAAGCGAGGAAAGTTTTGGGAATGTCGTGGGAAGGGTTCGAGGCATTTGACTCTAGATATAACTCTGGTCACACCGAGAACGTGGAGCAAAGTACTGGAGTGGAAGCTGACAAGGTTCCACGACAACGGTTCGACTATCGAGATGCCGGCGTTCAGTATACCCCTCCACCAAGCCCAAAGATAGATAGCGACAGTAAAAGGCGTCCTTCCTCTCCCACTGATCCCGTGTTACCGCCGACTCCATCCTCTAAGTCTTCCGAAGTTTGTGATAATGGAGTACAGACGGAAATGGTGGAAGATATCAAGACGGCTCCCAAAATAGCAGACAAATGCGTCGGTACAGCTGCCATCGCATTGACCAATACCGGCTGTCAGACCGCAGCTGTTGTGACGCAAACTGGTGATGATACACCTAGCCTCCCTGCTGCCACACTAAGCAGCGCTACCTCAACCCAGACGGAAGAGGAACCGGCGGGCAGCAGCTCCAAACAACCTATCCCTTTCGAAATCCCCATGATTACCGTACAACCTCCAAACTCAAACCCACCCTCACCCAGAAATAGCGTTGTCCTACCCCCACAAACTAAAAACGCTTCATGTCAAACTGCCTTGCAAATTCCGGCTCAAGTTGCAGAGGTTGCCTCGACATCAACCCAGACTGAAGAGATCCGAGTTGATAAGCGGTTGAAGACCGTTGCAAGTCTTCTGCCTTCGGCTATCCTCGACCATCCTAATGATAATGGTGTTAACAAGGCCCAGCCAGAGGTCGGAATGTCTTATCCGATCCCAATACCGCCCAAATCTGCGAAGAGGCAGTTTAAAAAACCACAGGCTCCGGAAAACTCAGAGCAGCAGCAGCCGACGATTCAGGCCTATCCTGGAAATAATGACAATGGACCCCTCGTCGAGAGCGTACAGAACGGTAATATTAGGCGTCCATTCAGATCAAGTAGCTTGTTTGCTGGATTTGAAAGTATAAGTGACGAAGATGTACCTCCCATAGCTGAGGACACCTTCAGCGATGAAGGCATGATGAACCGGCCAATGGCGTCGTACAAGCTAAGGTATGGTAAATTGGTTTCCAAAGCATCGTATTCCGGCCTGAGTGATGATAGCCTGTTGGAAATGGAAGGAGAAGATGAAAATGACTTCATCGTCAAACCGGATAATTTTAGTGAACAGGCAGCATCTAAAGCCGGGTTGCAACGCTCTAGGGCATATGGAAGGTCTACCAGGAGACCACCGCCCAGAACCATAAACAACATGACCTCGTCTTCCAAGGAGCCTAATATTCGTCGTGCGGCAATGATATCAAACTCCTCTGCTGCCCACCAGAGTCAGTCTAGGCCCCGTAGCCCAAGTGCGCCGGACCTTGGAAGTATTGCTGCTGCCAAAGTACCACCGCCCTTCCCGGTCCCCATGCGCCTAAGCTCTCGGAAAATCCCTACCAGTGCTAGTGAAGGAGCCAGGAGTCCAACGCCGTCTGGGAGGAATGCCTCTGCGGACCATAGTAGAAGAGAGCTTCCTCTTCGTAAAATTCGATCTGCGGCTGCTGTAACCAAGACGAGAAATGATGACTCGAGCAGCTATTATCCACCCACAATTTCAACTCCATCGAGTGCTCCTGAGACTCCCCGCTACCCGTCATTGGATGAGGTATCTATACCTCGATATAGGCGGGCACCTCAACATCCACCACCACCTCCTCCACTACCACAGCAACCATATTGTCGCCGCATCCCTGAATCAAATGACGTTGAGGAAAGGAAGGAGTCAATATCCGTCCAACCAACAAGCGTTGTAGATGCCATTGCACAGACAATGGTAGGTGAATGGATGTGGAAATATGTTCGGAGACGGAGGTCGTTTGGAATGACAGAGCAGCGGGATGGATTGGACGTGGGCAAGTCCACGGAGGAAATGTCCGCCAATATATCAAGCAGTGGGACCAGGCATAAGAGATGGGTGTGGCTTGCGCCGTATGAACGAGCGATTATGTGGAGCAGTAAACAGCCGACGAATGGGATGGCACTGCTGGGAAAGAGTGGCCGCAAGTGTAAGTTTCAATCCATCTCTGAGCGAAGCAAGCAATGCTTAATTGCATGGCTTTCTTGTATCATCTTTTGATCATCAGATGCTGACTCGAATCCAGTGGTCATCCAATCCGTACTGGACGTAAAGGATGAAAACCCTCTCCCCAAGGCTGCTGGTTCGCAAATCAACTTCAACCGCTCAATATTGATTCTCACCCCTCAAAGAGCTCTGAAGTTTACGGCCATGACCGTCGAACGACATTATATCTGGTTGACCGCCCTCTCGTTCCTAAGTCATTCTTCCCCAGGACTGGATGACCTCGCCTCCCTTCCTCCCGTCCCCCAGGAAGAGCCGGCAAGCCGACCACCAGCGGCAGCACTCAGACGCAACCCTATCCGCGACTCAATTCGAGTCGCAAAGGGTAAAACTCGCCCAACCCCAATCCCGATCCCTAATAAAGCCTCAAACTCAAAATCCCATCCACCCGTCCCTGAAATTCCGCATGGCAGGCTTGAAGCAGAAGGAAACGACCAATTCGAAGCAGCCGACCCTCCAAATGTTCCTAGATTCTCATCCCACACCCGAAAGCGAAGTAACACGGCGCCGAAGCCAACCCAAAAACAGAACCCGTTCCGTACTTTCACCAGCTCAAATTCGAATTCGAACCATGCAAATGGATATGGACATCATGGTCCTGCGCCATCAACATATAGTACCACCACAGCTGGTTCATCTGATTTATACTCTCCCACCTCCATAATGCCCGGCCAGCAAAGCGGGAAGAGCAGCTTCAGCCGCCGAACTTCAGAAGTTAGCGGTGGGCCACCTAATTTCTTCGATGCTGTTGGCACGATGAGAATGGAAGCGTTTGTTGATCGACCGGAAGCCGTCCGACCACCGCGAGGCAAACGGTCGCAGCACGCAATGAGACGGAAGGAGCGAAATCCTTGGTCTCAGACTCCCAGCATCACCACTGAATTCCGGGGTTCAGAGGATGGGAGTGACGTATTATTCAGGAATGATGATCCGTTTAAGGGGTTTTGAGAAAAGTTCTTATGAATAAGCGATAATGTATCATGGTTGAATAGGTGGTTTTCCTTTTTTTCCTTCTCTTTCTCTCTCTTTTTTATACTCCTGATCCTCGTCACATATCTTTTCTTACTTTTTTTCTCTCTGACAACTAGCCCAAGGCCTTTCGTTGGTTGATATAATTCTTCATTCCTCTTTTCACAGGGACAAACCCGCATGGTTCTGCAGGTTGGGATTCTGGGGTTGTATTTGTCTCCTTGTTTTATATTTGTTTTTGACTTCTTTGGCGATATTATTGAAGCCCGTGGCTGATTTATTTTACCTGTTTTCATATTCTCCGACCTGTTTTTTTTCTGATATATCCATTTTTGCTTGTTTATTTATGCAGATATCCATTTTATTCTCCCCTTTGCGATATGTGATGTTGTACAGTACAACATAGAATCAGGACCTCAACCTTAACTCCTTGCAGCAGACTCCGTAGTAATTAATCAATTAATTAATTAATTATACCGGGTTGGTTACCCAGCCGATATGCATTCATCACCATCGTCGTCGTCATAAATTAATATTGTAATTAATCAATCCTCACGTCCCCGTAACACCAATAACCCTCGCAATCTCTTCAGGCAACACATAGTCCTCTTCAACCGGCACTAACGCCCTCGCCTCCTCCCATTTCCCTTCTCCCGCCAACTGTCCAACCTGTCCCATCAACTCAGTCACATCACGGATCGACACAATCCACTCATCAACATACTTCGGCACCGCTACCCCGCCCAATCCAACCTGTAAAGACCGATAAGAAAGCGGCGCAAGCTCTAGATCCCGTTCGGGATCCCACTGGACGCGCACGCAGCTTTTACTTTTGCGTTCATTCCATTCTTCCACTGTTGGGTAGAGGGTTTTATCATGGTGGGAAAGCGAGGCGTTGGCTAGCGCCCATTCGAAGCCTGAGCGGGTGATTTCAATCGCGAGCACGCGCTCTTGGTTCTGTTTCGTGCCCCAGCCGCATCGGTAGGCCATCCAAAGGAACGAGGGCTTGATCCATGTCATGCGACTGCGGCTGAAGGGTGGTTGGAATTTCTGGGCCTCGAGAGCGGGATTGGCGATTTTGGGTGAGTAGGCTTGGTAGACGGTTATTGTAGTTGGGGTGTAGCTGGCGCGAATGGCGCGGTAGGGAAAGGGGGAGGGTGAGGAGGATCTTTTCGTCATTTTGGGTACTCTTTGCTTGTAGTTTCGATAGATGGAGTTGTAGTTGGAGGTGGAATGTCTAGGTGAGAGGGTTAAGAGATGAGAGGACTACGAGTAAGTACTTTTCCCCTTTAAATACAATTGATTCGACATCTTTGCTAGTCTGAATTCGCTCTCCGCCGTGTCAGCAATCAAAAGATCTCGAGGCAGCAAGGCAGAAAGTAATTAGTGTAATTGAGTCAGGAACAAGCGCGACGGGTTAAATGACTTAAATCTCGTAATTATTTGTTCTGGAGCCTAAATATGTGGGGAAGATATCTTTTTTTATCTTTTGACCGAAATCTCGTGTTCAGAAATGAACAAATACGACTCAACTTTCATCTGTGTGACCAACCACCATCTGGGATTTGAATATTCGTGGTTCCTTCATGCGGGTTTGGGTAGTACCAGCTCGTGACTGCGATGATGATATAGACCAAAACTAACAAGCCGCCCTCGAGGTAGTTGGATTTACCGTCGCGGAGAAAATTGCCGACAACCAGGATCGAGAGGACGAGGAGTACAACCATGAAAATCTCAAAGTTGAGATCCATTTCTTTGCCCATTCCCCAGCCTACGAGGACGACTAGAGGGGCGTTGAAAAGTGCCGTTTGAATGGATGGACCGAGGCAGTGGAAGAGCGCAAGGTTTATCTGATTGTCCCTGGAAGTTTGTCAGTTTGTTCCTGTCCTGAATACGAACTCTATATGCGTGGCAACGTACCATGCTTCATCTATAGCTGTTAGATGCTCAGCGGCCTTTTCAACAAGAGGGACTAGGATGAGACCCAGGAAATTGTCTGGTACACCCCTTTCCACAATGGAAGGGATCTCCTGGACTAGGAACACGGCAGACATTGAGACACAGGCGACTGATATGGCAACGGCGATGAGGCATTCTGTCATTGTTAATTTCGACCGATGAATTTCGTCCATGCGGTCTTCATCCTGGGCTTCGTCGTATTCAAGGACTGCGTCGTAAATGGAGTGATGGCTTCGAAGGTTGAAGAATAAAAAGCTTTCAAGGTATCTGGTTAGCAATGGCACTGTTTAGGGGGTAACGGAGAATCCCCTTACAGCAAGAACGCGGCTATAAGGATGACCGCAGTTGCACGACTGATGTTGTGTGTACTGTGCAGCAAAACCTCAGCAGTAAATGGCCCCTCTGTGGATGTACTCCCGACGAGAGCTGAGTAGAAAGCGCTAGGTATCAGGAGGCCGAAACCAGCAACGAGGAGTAATCCCGAGCCGGTTTCACTGATCACTCCATGGAAGCTCTGCTCCTCTCGCCGCAGGCCGCCTACGAAGAAGCAAAGACCAAGACAGAGCAGCAAATTGGCCAAGATAGAACCCAATATGGCAGCCTGGATGACAGCAATCAAATTGTTGTGCTTGTCGTTAGATATAAGGACCATGAAGAGAACAATTTCCACCGCACCTCCCAGGAGAGTCTCAACGAGCACGCCTATGACTTTCGGCAGTTTCTTGGCCAGTTCGCTCCCGGCAAAACCTAGAAGGTTAGCTGTGGGAAGAATGGCTATCATGTTGAGGCCGAAAATCCATAGATGGAGATCGGGCCTGGCAAAGTGCATTACAATCGCAGCGGGAACGGTTGGCCAGAGGACATTCACAGCGGCGGAGACAGGAGTTACACTGCGAGCGGCGATTTTCAAGAAGGAGACGATATGAATCCCGCTTCGCCCACTCTCCCCTGCGCTGTCGACTCTGAACAGGGAGCCAATATTCCTGCTGTGCGTGGGGAGGATCGAGGATTCATTTTGAGCTGGTGTTTTCTCAGCAATTGGGCGTACATTGTGGGAAGAGGGAGTATCCGATTCGGTGGGAGACGATACGACGGTGTCGGGAGGCATGCTGCCAGCTGTTCTCTTCCTTCCTTTCTTTTTTCTTTCTCTCTCCCTCTGCTTCTTCTCTCAGGGGCAGCGGGTTGAGTCTCGACGATGACTGAAGCAGGATGAGTGGTATATAGGTTCAGGTGGTCTCTTATTCTTTCTATACACTTTTGACGGTTGAGCAAAGGACATGGCAACAAGGACAGATCTACAGAGACATTGAGGTGGTTGTTCTGTACAACACAGTGACGATTTATCTTGTTTCATCGTGAAATGAGCAACCCACACATTTTATTACTTGGAGCTGCAGATTTCCTGTTTGGGCAAAAAAGGCGTTGAGATACGCGTCATGACGGGTCAGAACAGTAAACCCCAGCAAAGAGGGCCGTATTGGCGGTAACAAACGGTAACTTTGGATGCGGGAGACGGGCGCTAACCGCATTGGGCTACGCCCTGTCACGCTAGCCACATTCGGACATCAACAACAACGCGCCGGCAGAAAAAAAACCACGCGACGCCGCCTTCTTGCTCATCCCACCCTTTTTGGCATCTTCATCTCAACTTCGACATCATCACATCACAGCATCCTCACCCTCAGTCTCTCTCACATCATCTCCCACAGACATACACTCTCTCGATATCTGCCTCTTCATCTGCTAGCGAGTTGTCTCTTCTTTCTTTCTCTTTATTTCTCTTTCTTTCTTCTACTCCTTGTTACCTGGCCTATCGCTTGTAATCTATCAATCTTATCGACAACATCCGCATCCTCGATTTCGTCTCGATATACCCAAACGCCTCTCCTTCAACCGGTTTTTGCATCCTCCTCAGCTACATTAAGCCGCCTTTGACTGCTGTTGCCGCCCGGATTTCATCTATATTACTCCCCGAGAATCGTCGGACCTTGAGCCAACAAAGCGCGCGCATGGAGGAATTCCTGTTAACCAGTCGTTTGCGCCCACATTGAACCTGCGTGTTTCAACTCACCCACTTCGCATTAAATCAACAACATCAGCACCCTGGCAACGATCGCCCACCTTTTGAGCCTTGTTGAAGCTGGATTCTATGTTTTTCTTTTGTCCACTGCTGCCTAAACTCACACTCTTTACTCATCACCTTATCGCTACTTAATACGACGCACGCTCCATCCACGACTTGGCGCGTTCCTCTCTCTATCGCGACTATTCAACTGGATACATTTCTGCCGGGGATCTTCGCGAATAAGGCCATTCATTGCTTCTTTTAATACTACACCCATCATGGTCGCGTCCTTTTCGCCTCACCGTGAAGCTGGTGGCACCCTTCATTTCCCTTCACCTTCAGGAATTCACCACTCGCATACAAACTCCGCTATCAGTCAGCTACGACGCTCACTCTCGCGAAGTCCTTCTAAAGGCGCAGACTTTCGACTTCTATCTCCTTCCAAACTAAACCCTTCATCGTCAAGGAAGAAAGGCTTCACTTCATCTCCGCTGTCGCCATCCAAGTACTATCCACAGGGCAACATCTTTCTCGTACCGCATAATTCTACCTCCTCCCCAGTAGCTATTCCCTTCCCTCCAAGCGCGAAAATCCATCGACCCACGATGCGCCGCAGCGGTGCTTTCCAATCCTCCCGGACTAGGTCGGCACCAAGTCCTTCAAAACGGGCTCTGACTGAATCGCGCGATAATGGAAACTCGGTGCCTACCCGCATGTGTGCTGCCGATGCTATTGAATCCAAATTGAACGCAGAGGAACCCCCAAATCTGAAGCCTACCCAGCTAGAGTCCTTTTGCTTTGCTGTACCTATCGAAGCGGCATCAGAGAAGGCCGATCCGAAGCCTATTCCGTCGCACAGAATCGAAAAACGACGAAGTGGGAATTTTGGCTCGTTTGCATCAACGTCAAGCCCTCTTAAGAGAGGCGAATCTGGTGTCAACCTTGGCCCTCCCGGATCGGGGAGCCCGTCTCCAAAGCGGAGGAGTACGCACAATTCAAGCTTCGAAACCGAGTTTGACCTGTTCGACCCACGTGGAAGCACCCCAGCACGTTCCTCAATTTTTGGTGACCCGGGCTCAAACCCCTTTGCTACAATTCCTAAACGATCAACGTCCCTGAGAAAATCTACTCTGCAGCAACGACAGATCGATCGCCCACTCTTCCCGAGAACTAAATCGAACGAAAGCCAGGGTGGGTCAACACCTAGCCGGACCGCAGCAGTGCAGAATAGACAACGCATGTCACTCGACAATGACATCTTCCCCCCTCCCAACTTCGATCACTCATCCTCCTTCAATGCGCCTACTCCGCTCTTCCCACCGCGAGCAGGTTTTCCATCTCACCCAGCACCCGCCCACCCATTGTCTCGAGCGATAACTCAATCTTCCTCAACTTCAAGTTTCGCCGATGATTCACCAACCCATCGACCACCTAGTCCTATCGCTAAGGCGCCTAAACCCATTCTAAATTTCTCCAAATCTCTTCCAGCCGGTTCGACCCGCCCGGTTGAAACCAATCAAACACAGGAAAGCCTCAATGATGGGGATTCGCCGTTTGCTACTCCTGAAAACTACAAGTTTGTTAAGCCGCTGCCGGCTGCATTCATGTCAACGGGGCTTATTTCAAAAAAGAACAGGAATCCCGATATGCACAATACGTCGGTATTCAAAAGCAATATGCCTGATACACCTTGTAAACGAATGTCCCATATATTCACAACGAACAGCCCACTACCTCGAAACACGGGTTTAAAAAAGGCCTCCGAGAAACGGTACAACGGATCACCCTGGGCTTCCTTTGATAGCGGGAAAGGGTCCGTTACGAAAGGAAGCGGTATATTCGGTAACTCTCGAATTGGTCAAACCCGGTCCCGGCGAGAAAGCTTTGCTAGCGTTGATGGCGAGCATAGCTACCAGTCCCCATCTGCAGCTTTTGACAGCCACTATAACGTGGATTCAGACCTCCCTCCAACGCCAACAAAGCAGGGGTTACCACGAGAGAAGTCGACTATTTCAGACTTCAGATCCCGGCTACTAAATAATAGCCAGAACCATTCGTTTAATTCCTCAGTCTCTTCATCGATTTCAAGCTGTGAGTGCTCAACTACCTCCTTCTCTACCATACAATGGACTAACCCGATTTCATATCTAGCGAGCCCAGTACACAACAGATTTTTCGACCGTGAAATACCCCAAACCCCACGAGAGCACATTCAGCCCCCAGATCCTAGTGGTTTATCCATCTCGGCGCGTAGTGATCGCGGTTATGGGTTCATGGACTCGCATCCTTCCGGCTTGCCTGCTACCCCCACTGGCCCTCGAGATTCTTTACTGTCTCTAGGGAATCGAGCCAGTATCTCATTGGGCTATAGCGCTCCTGATGTTGACTCCTCTCTTACGGCCCGGTTCGAGAAAGTTGAACTAGTGGGCTCAGGCGAGTTCTCGCTCGTGTACTCCGTCACAGAACGGCGAGCAAGCACAACACCCTCAGCAACCCCGATTTTCTCTTTCGGTAGCCAAAAGCCGTCCTCTTTTGTTGGAGCAGATAAAGTATGGGCCGTCAAAAAATCCAAGCAGCCTTATGCTGGCGCCAATGATCGGCAACGACGGTTCAATGAAGTCGTCGTCCTCAAGGAGCTTGGGAACTCGGATCATATTATCAACTACGTTGATAGCTGGGAAGATCACAGCTATCTCTATATCCAGACTGAATTCTGTGAAGAAGGGAGTTTGGATGTTTTCCTGTCTCAAGTCGGGCTCAAGGCACGATTGGATGATTTCCGTATCTGGAAGATTTTGCTGGAGTTATCACACGTACGTCTCAAGATTCGGTTTTCATTTACTTCTTCCTAAACGAACTAACACTAACACTGGAATAGGGATTAAAACAAATTCATGATTCTGGCTTCATCCACTTGGACCTTAAGCCGGCGAATATACTAATAACATTCGAAGGAGTCCTAAAGATTGCCGATTTCGGTATGGCAACACGATGGCCCGCAACTGAGGGTATCGATGGAGAAGGAGACCGCGAGTATATAGGCCCCGAGGTCCTCATGGGCCGCTATGACAAACCGGCTGACGTGTTCGCATTGGGATTGATCATGTTTGAAACCGCTGGCAACGTGGAGCTTCCCGACAATGGGGTTTCTTGGCAAAAACTACGCAATGGCGATATGAGTGATGTTCCCAGCTTGACATGGAGCTGCGAGAGCAACAATATTGTCCGCGACGCGTCAGGAAACCCCTTATCCGAATGCCGCTCATTCGAAGAACTATGCACTACCGAAGAACCCTTTTACGACAATGATATCTCCTGGGACCACGACGACGACAATGGTTCCCTTCTAACCCAACGCAAACTCGCAGCAGCAGCCCGAAGCGGTGAGCTTGCTGAACCACCCGCCTTCATGGTCGATGCAAACCATGAACAAGCCCTGGATAAATTAGTCCGATGGATGATATCACCGGACCCCGCCGATCGCCCAAAAGCCGACGACGTACTAACCGCATTCGGCGTACAGTGGGCTGAACAAAGACGACGAGCAGGAGCAACCATCTACGAAGGCAACTGGGGCCCTGCCGACGAAGTCCTCGTCGAAGATGCCGAGATGATTGATGTCTAAGCCAATACAGCAACAAAAAAAGAACCAAAAAATTAATAATGCGATTACGTTTTATTCGCTTGGGAAAGCAAAGCATATATTTCTTTTTTTTCTCGGCATATCTGCATATCTCTGGGTCGTCATTTTCGTGTGTGGGGCATACTCGGCGGGGGAAATTTGGGGGCGGAGAAGGACCACAGAAGATGATCTCACTGGTATGATACGGGTAACGGATAGGGATGAATGAGGATAGGGATAGGGATATGGATATGGATATGGATATGGATAATTATACCTCCTGGAGTTGAAGCGGGAGGGTTACTTGTGTTTTTATTTTTCCTATGTTACCCATTTTTTCCTTTGTTACAATAACCTAACGTCTTTCTTATGTTGTATTTTGTCCTAATGTAAAAGACCAAGAAACAAATTCAAAAAGATTCCAAAGAAAAAAAGTTGATTAATTCAGTTCCTATCCATGTGGATGCAGTGGGTGTAGGATACTGTATATGAATCTATCTGATTCGTATGTGCGTATGCTTAGGTGTAGCGTACTGGTAACTAGTAACCTAAAACGTGAAAAATGAGACAAACCACCGTCTAAATCATATCTATCTAAATCACAAAATCACAAACAAAACACTCGTTCAGAGGCATCGTCCCTTCAACTATGTACAATCATCAATGGTTCCGTTTTTTAGTTTGAAAAGAGAGGCAAGGGGGTGAGGGAGCCTTTGTTGGGGGGGTATCAAGAATCATAACAATCGAAGTTGTCGGGAACGTCTATTATGCCGAGGGTTGAACACAAAAAATAGTAGTAGTACCTCAAGCTGCGATCCCGTTTACTTCTGCCTTTGACGCCTTGGGCGACCTGGGAGACTTGGGCGAATTATGGCCGCTGACGTCTTCGCTGTCGGGGAAGAAGGCGATGTTTTCACGTAGAGCAACGTATTCGCTGTCTGCGTAACCGAGGAGGACTCGAATTTGGGAACTTCGGTGACCCTTGATGCGAGTGATCTCGGTGTTGGAGTAGTTGGTGAGGGCACGACCAACTTCCTTTGGTTCGTCACCGTGGAGGGTGAAGCCGCCATCCAGGGCGTCGGGGGATGGACGCTCGGCGACGGCAATCCGGACGGATTCCTGCTGTCCGAAGTGGCCTTCAACACCGAGAATGCCGGCGGGGAGGAGACCGGCGTTGTTGAGGAGGGCCTCATAGGCGCCGTGGTCGATGTAGATGGTTCCATGTGGGGTGAGGCCGTGGAGAAGCCAGAAAACACGTGACTGGATTGGGGACGCAGACGGGAGGAACCGGGTGTGGGGTGGAGGGTGCACCGAGGCGTCGTTGCAGATATCACAGGCTTCATCCGGGCAGTCGGTGTGATCGGTCTTGCCGTGTTCCAGGTACTTGACGATCTGAGAGACGTTTCCGGGGATTGAACTCCTGGTGATGATGGTGGTGACTCCAGCGCTGGTGGCGAGTCGTGCGGCGACGATCTTGGTGCCCATGCCACCGGTGCCTAGCGAGGAGCCGGCCGAAGATACGTCTGCCTCCAGGGCAGCGATATCAGGCACGATATCAATGACTGTAGCGTCTGGGTCGCGCCGTGGGTTGGCAGTATACAAGCCATCGACATCAGTCAAGAGGAACAGATAATCGGCGCTGACCATAGCGGCTGTGATAGCCGAGAGGGTATCATTATCGCCGAATTTGATTTCCTATTGACTTGATTAATCATTGAATTTCTTGAACATGATATCTTTAGATTTGATTTCGTTTCCCATACGGCAACGGCAAGAGTATCATTTTCGTTCACGATCGGAATAACACCCATATCAAGCAAAGTAGTCAGTGTGTTTTGTGCGTTCACATACTGAGTCCTCTGATAAGTACTTAGTATATATTGTCTAGTAGGGTAAAGGGGGGTGGGTGAACAACATACATCCAAGATATCATTCCTGGTGAGGAGAATCTGAGCCAGCGGCTGACGCAAGTGGGAGAAAAGGCTATCCCAAAGAGTCATGAGTTGACATTGTCCAACGGCAGCGAGAGCCTGCAGGAGGAGTTTTGTTAGCCAGTGGTGCATACATATCATGCAGGGGGAAAAGTCCGAAGTATTTTTAGGTGCAAGGGTGGATATAGGTAAGGGCAGGGCATACCTGCAAGCGTGCAAGTTCTCTTGGCCTGTTCTCGACGTCCATCTGACGCAGGCCAACGCCAACGGCACCAGAAGAGACGATGATGACACGATGGCCATCTTTTATCAGACCGTGAGCGGTTTCAACAAGAATGGTCAAGTTGGAGAGAATTGGTTCGTGGGAAGTCTCATCGATGATGGAACTCGTCCCTAGTTACACCACAAGACTAGTTAGCAACCAGCAATACGAGCCAAAAAACCTCGCCAATTTCCACCACAACCAAAAGAGCCGCACCAATCCGAGTTAGGAACTAGAACTTACCCAACTTGATGACAATCGTCAAAGGCTTCTGTTGGTCTTTCATATTGAAGGTGTTTTTTGTATGAGTTGATGGTTGTCCATAAGGACTTTGGGGGAGGAAGGGGGGGAGACTGGAGGAGGAATAGTGGGGTGAAAAAAAGAGAAAAAAAAAAGAAAAAAAA
>JAPERC010000178.1:0-12074 GCA_030411455.1 Arthroderma sp. MBC 290
TATCTGTGTGGTGCTTGCATGGATTCAGCCGCCTTGTGGCAGAGCCATATAAGGGCTCCATCCTGGATGAGGGTCGGGGGCGAAAGGGTTGTTAGATACACCGCATAGGCGCTATAAGGGTGTTGCCTGCGAAGGATAGCGAGTGAGTAATTATTGTGGTAGCGATATGTGTGACCGGAATAACTGACCTCCATATATAGGCTTGCAAAAACATGCTTTGCAGGTTGCTTCTCCAATTGCTCCTTGCCCAACGAAGACACTGGTATAAAAATTCTGAATTATTTTCCAAAGTTGTGAGAACAAGGGCATCAGGGTGATTTTGAAAGTAAATCTCATGGCCATTCAGGTCAAGCCAGCGTGTCAGAAAATTGTCATCGTCGGAGTTGAGTCTATTCCCTCTCCAGGTCTCTGTTGGGAATTCGTTCAGAAACTTTGGATCCTTTAGAATGCTGGTGCGATACGCTGCGGTTCGTCCAGAAATACAGGGGATCCCACCATCCACACAGACGGTTGCCGCACAGTCAAAGCTTCTTCGCTCGATGTATATGGCACCGAGGAACTGCCAAAAATACTGGGTGATGCTGGACGCGTCACGTTCAAGGCGCTGGCAGGTAGCAACTCCTCCTATCCTGCTGCGAGCCTCAAAAGGAGCGAGAATCCATTGAAGTAGTTTGGGGGACTTCCAGGTGATATCGTCGTCAGCGAAGACGGTAATTTCGGTGGAAACCTTCTCGATTCCTAAAACCATCTGATTTCTCTTATTTGGCTCAGCCACGCTGTCCACCTGGATTTTTATGTTCTTGCTCTCATCCAATGATTGGATTAGCTCGTCCACTCTTTCCTGATTTGCGGTGGTGGTTATGACAATGATCTCGTGTGGTTTATTGGCAGAAATACTTTGGACTGCGGTCATCAGTCGCTGTGGATTCTTGAAGATGGTTGGAACCACCACGGTTACATTGCTGGCAGTAAATTTCGGACTTGCGGCAGGCTCGATGGGTTGGAGCGTACGGGATGCGAGGATATTGACCAGAAGTCTAGCATATCGGTATAGCCTTGAAGTGCCTTTTGTTAGCGGGATTGGATAAATGTGGCACGTTGAGACCTACCAAAGAATGCAAAAGGCAAGAAGATACCCCATCGTGAAGATATTGAATGGCCCGGGTCTGCTAGTGTATCGGTGGATTTTGATAAATAGTCAGTATAAATGGGGGGTTCTATGACAATTCTCTTCAGCTCTTATACATTTTGACTTCGCTTATTTTTATAGCAGAAGAAAAGACAAAAACGGGGCTTGAACATGGCCAGGGTACTATAAACCAGCACGAAAAGCAATTATAGGAGCCATATATGCGAGCGCTCACAGCACGCGGGTGAGATCTCTTCCTAAAGGTGAGGAGGTTGGTCCATCGCCAGAGACTGGAACCCTACCAGCTCGCACTTTTTCCCAGACATCGTCATAGTTGGCTTCCGGTATATGCTCCTTGGTGGCTTCATCGGGGACTATCGGCGGCAGTGGTTCTTGGTCATACCAAAAGCATGTACAGCAGAACTCGTGCTTGCAGCTACAATTTTGGCTATTGAAAATGTCTAGTTCACAATCACAGCATCTCACTTTTTGGCAAACTCTCGGCTTGTCCTTCTTACTCTCCAGTCTTTTTCGTCTATATTGTTCGACAACGGTAGAGATATCGACATCTTCCCCTGGGTTGGGATCGACCTCAATCCTGATGCTTTTTGCACGGGGGGGTGGTATCTCTCTCGGTGTTTGTGCTCCGATAAATGCTTCGGCGCTGCTTCGTTTTTCCACGGTACGCGGCACGGACAATAAGTCTGGTGGCTTTGCATCTGGTGCACGCTTCTGATTTGGAGCCATGGCAAGAGTTATAAAAGGAAAATTCTTAGGATAGGAAAGAGAATAACAGAGCTTTCTGTCTAAAGGTTTTACTCAATTTCGAAGATTTTCAGTCATTTAATATATGGGGTGAATGTACTCCACCGTGCTTCTATTCATATGGCTACCCATCAAATGAAGATGTTCTTTCCACCGACGCAAACCATTGTACACGGTGATGCTTACCATCTGCCATACATGTTTACAGGCTGCGCTACATAAATTATAGATGTCCCACCTACAGATGCATGGCAAACACAAAAGTGGACCATAGCGCTCAGGACATATGGCTTGGCTGTAAAAAGGTTTGTGGCACTCAAAATTAAAGTATCCAATCATCGTGCTAGAAGTAAAAAGTAAATATAGTTCCATGCACCATTGCATATCCAATGATATCCTTGGCACCAATGTACCTTTCCGAGCCACTCTTAATGGAACCATCCTATGCGCTAGGGAGGGAGGGATGGTGGATGACCGGAGATAGAAGTGCTGTCCATCAGGGCCACCGTTAAAAGTTAAGAAGACAAAGGTATTTCTATTGGCTCTCATCGTTGCATCTTTATCGCCATGACCCGATATTCTTAACGGCACTCATGGCTAGCCCCAGCCCTCCAAAATCTCTGAAATATCCAAACTCCCCTCTCAAAGAACGGAAGAAAAAGAACCTCATGCTCGTGCCAGATCAAGGTGATCATTACCGTGGTATATAACTCTGATACCATAATATCTGATCCCTATACCACGATTCCGATCCAGGACGAACCCCCACTTCTAGCTCCCTTTCATACTTCTCGATATTCGCGCCCGACGCTCCAGGTATGCCTCCGTGCTTATGAACTAGTGGATCACCCTCACGAAATCGATATTTTATGTAAGATCCATAAATCTGGCGGAAACTCTCTCGCCGGCTGTGGTGGACTGCGACATCAACTTCTTCACTTCCCAACGGCACGAAACCTGGGATATCGCAAAGTCTAAATCCATTTCGGTGGAAGGATGCATCCAGCTCGTCGGAGTTACATGGGATCGATATTCTATAACTGTGGAAGGGCCCTGTGACGGGACCCTAATAGATATCAGCAACATGTCGCTTAGGTGTTTATTTATTATAACTCACATCAGGGTCTATTCCTTTACGGCGAATTTCGTCGATGTCGACAGGGACTAGTTCAGACGCCTGATCCGTTAGCTAATTTCTAAACAAAAGGGCCGAGCTCATACCATTATAGAGGTGCGTTTTAATGTGTGCAGAAAGTTCAGAGCGCAAGAGTGAAGGACTGTCTTATATATAGGCATGGTAAACAACAATTTTGTCCAAGGTGGTGGGAGAGGAGCTTATATAGATTTTCAATCATTTGTAGTATGGGATGAAGCAGCCCAATGTGCTTCACTTCTTCGCTGCTGGCCATATCCTTGTTTCATGGAGGATTGATAGAATGAATCTTAGATATTATTTTCAGCTTTGGCATAGTTTCAGGAAGGAAAATAAACAAGTCTAGAACATGCATGTACGCTGGCTGATGCAGCCATAACGCACGCCAGAGGATACTGCCCAAGAAATAAGAGGTAGGGGCACTTTCTACAGGTGACTAGCAAGGAGAAAACAGAAAAATATATTTTATCTTGACGCACGCTACCTGCTAGACACTAAGCGGCCGGCACCAGTAGAGCTTCGTGCAGCGAATATCGAACTCTCTCGCTGGAAGTACGGAAGAAAAGGAGCCGCTCGGGCGTGCGTTGTAAGGCGAAAGCTCTGCTGGTGCTCGTCGGCCCGACTGGTGGGTAATTTTGCCAAGACCAGCCCCAGCCCTAGTACATGTTGAGATAGTCATTCCAAGAACCAGCTTCAATGTCTACCTCCATTTTGATTTCCTTCTTTTCGGCTGTGCCTCCACTGTACTTTCGGTCGTTGAGGAGGCTTTTGCGTAACTCTGGATTAAGCTCTTGTTCCACGTATGTTTTGCGGATTTCTTTCTCTTCGATTCCTCTCTGAAACGGTTTTTCACGCAAGCTTATAGATAATATTCCAATTCGACTTTGAATCTTTATTGTTTCTCTTTTTTCAAATTTCGGGTGGCCCCAATCCACGGTGATGGACTCCAATGAGCTGAAGAAGGGATTGCTGGAGCCGATGCTATCTGCTGTAATAACCGAAGACGAGGCTGTCATAGTTGTGATGCTATTGGACTAAACAGTATCTGCCAGTAGAAGGGGTTGAAAAGGAAGCTGGAAGGTAGCCTCGCGAAGGAACTATGTTATGGAAAGATGCCAACCCCGCTAGTATGACTGGCGCGTCTGTATGAGCCTCCAAGTATGGCACGAAACGATGAAGGGTTCCTGGATATTTCGTAGAACTGGTTGGGAGAGATGCCTTATCTTATATCCAGCCAGGTGGATGGGGATTGCACCACTTTCCTACGTTGTCTGCAGTTTACGCAAAAATATCCGTGCTTCTATTTTTATGGCTGTTCATTAAATGAAGATATTCTTCCCGATGTAAATTATTATACACAAGAATGTATTGGCCATGCATGGATTTTTATTAATTTACAGAGTTGCACCACATAGTTTATTCCGTAGATCTCCAACTCAACTAACCTCTTGATGGTGTCCACGCGCTGATGAACGAGGGTGGCCTCTAGTGTAAATACTGACGAAGCGGAAGCTTTAACCACTAGACCAAAAAGGCTGAACAGGCTCCTGGCTAGGGCCAGTGAGCTCTGCTATACGAGGCCGTGTCTCCGCCGACAAGTACGTTTATGCGTAGTAAGATGCGAATTTTGTGAGAAGGCGCGGCCACAGGCTTCGCACTTGAATGGTTTTTCTTTGGTGTGGACACGTATATGAGCTACGAGGCCCGAGTTTCGGTCAAAGGCGCTGTTACAGGATGGATAATCGCACTTGAATGGCTTTTTCTTGATTTCGATATGAGCACGTTCATGCCGATGAAGGTCTGACTCTCGTGTTAAGGTACTGTCACAGGATTTATGCTGACACTTGAATTTTTCACCAGTGTGAGTACGTTGATGTTGATCAAGCTCCCACCTTCGTGAGGAGGTGTGGGGACAATATTCGCACTTAAATAACTTTTCTTTGGTGTTGTTATCCCCTAAATAACTTCATTAGCCCAGCTAAAGCATTGTGAATAGTGTATTGAAAATTGACAAACCAGGAACACAGAATCTTTCGTCTGTAGAACCCCATAAGATTGAACGACGAGTTGAAGACATTAACAAGAGAATATTGCTGGAAGATGTCAAGATGAGGTCAATCGACCTATTGTAGCAAGGAGAGGAATCAATCGAGAATAATATTAACTATTAGAGAAGAATTAGCAGGGGGTTTGTCTAGACTTCAGTGGTGGTTATATTTTAGCATACTGGTTATATATGCTGTATTCGATGAAGACTCAATCACGATGATGTTTCAGTGATTGAGTAAACTTCCCAGATTTGAGATATGCCACCAGCAAGAGAGGAATCCAGAGAAAAAGACAGAGCAGAGGAAAAACAGCTGCCGCAAGTAACAGCATATAGAGAAGAAACCGAGAGATTATCCTACGTAAGGAAGGCATCTAAGGTAGGAAGAAGGCCAAGTGTAGAAGCTTCGGGAGACAGAACTTATATAGGATAAAAGATGTAGTGCAATGAAAACACAAAATAGAAGGATCATCGCCCCTTCTTTGCTGTCGACCTAGAACCCCCGTGGTGTGCCATTGTTATATATATCATTGAAAAAGAAATACCAATGTCTGGGGTGGAAACTCGTATGCGGACGTATTTGGAATAAGCCATAGCTGATAGTATCAGCGCGGATAATGTAGGTAGAACAGAATTTTTATATACTTTGCGGCACATGGGAAGCTATATACACAAAGCAATCAAGCCAGCCAGAAGGTGAAAAGAAATATGAAACTTGAATGGAAGACCGGTTGACTAGGATATTGCCGGAGATGGTTCAAGCTGTACTGGATAACTGCATGTACGTATTTACAGAATAGCCATCCTTCTCTTCACAAATTTGGGGAGTGTTCCCGTGAAAGTTGGTGTACGGACCGCTGACAGAATAATTGTCGGGTAAAGTAGATAAGAGACATGTCTGTGGTTGAGAATAGCCGGGCGAGCAGTTATTCGACAATATATAACCCGGGTATGCTGCTGACGGACCGTAGTTGTCGTGATTGCGCTCCTTCTCGCCGACAGCTTCGATGAGCGATGCACGCGGTCGAATAACCATGAGAGACACATCCGTTGATGGTGAGTTCAAAGAGTTCACGTGATCCGGACAGTAGTAGGAAATTAGACGATATTTCACCTCGGATACCGTCATAGCCATTGTTTTCTTCACAAGGCCTGTTGGCTTGAACATGTATGAGTCCTGTAATGTGCCAACCAGCGCGGACTTCTGCCGTAGTCTTGATTGTCTTGCGTCTTTTGCTACCATCTTTTTCTCTTTGCCGGGAGACAATTCACGATAGATCACAAACCTGTCGAGTGGTCTGCTTGGGCTCCAGTTGTTTTTATCCGTCCATCTTTGAATTCCAGCTTCAGTTTCCGTATAGACAAACACGTTACCACTTTGCGCTAATTGGAACTTCTCCCTGAGACTTGGTCGTCGTGTGATAGTTGAAAGAACGCCAGTAAGACATGCCTCGAAGAGAATCAACGCATCGTCTGTCGATGCCACAAAACCCTGGTATGTGGGCTCCATTGGGTTAAAGAGGAGAAAGAAGCAAGGAGAGAAGGTAAACAAAAAATGGTAGAACGGTTGACCAAGGACAGTAATGTGCTGTTATCAGGAAGAAAGAGTGGCTTTTTATATAGAAGGAGATTTAGTGCCGTTGGCGGTGTGGTATTTACACCAGGGTATGCTTGGTCTTGGGCCTGATGTAGCTGTAATGGAGAACCACGGTTGTTTATTATCGACTATACAGGTGGGAGAAGTGTGTATATACAAAATGGGAAGGTAAAGAAACAATTCCATCATGAAGTATCTCCATGTCGATATTATCATTCGGGGATTCTAGATCGGGGATCTTGTTTGGTGAACGTATAAAAAATCGAAGCCACCATCGTGTTACAACTTCGTGTAGAGAGTACATGTGTTCCCTGATACTGGGATGAAATTAGCAGACAATCGGGCCAAGAAATATCTTCTTATTTACCTGTTCCACAGTCTTTCACTTCGCGTCCAGACCATATCGAACGGGTAGTGGTGCCGATAGGACAATCATCAAAATTCTTGCTGACTTTTACTTCAATACAAGTTGTGACGTGTATGCCGGGAGTGGCTTTGGGATCAATAGGTGCGGTACAGAGAAAATCAGGCCAATAGTCAGAACTCGGACGGGTCGCATGCGGGGATGGTTCCTGGGCTGCAATCATCGCTTCAAGGACGGAGGTAATCGTAAAAAGGAACGAACAGTGACGATTGGGATACCGCGGATTGAGTAGGAATTGCGGGTGCAAACCAAGGCGCATAGTTAGAGCAGGGCGCCCAGGGCAACCAAGGGGCGGTGAGCTTGCTTTATAGATATTCATGTACATAGCATGCAGCCATGAAAGGAGTGGCTTCACTAAGATCAACATAGATGGCACACTCGCAAAGGGATGTTAGAACTCCAGAAATTCATTGTATAGACATCTATATTCAGAACGGGCTAGACCGAGGAAGCTTGGATTGCCATAAGTACAACACATGGAGGGTGTGAATGCGGCCCGGCGAAACGGGGATAGATACATGAGGCCGTACATGGCATGTGGAACGATTTGTAGACGGCTGCATTGCTGAGAAGAAAAGGTCAGCACGGCCGGCGGCTAACGGTAGGTTGATATTAGGTCTTAATGTACGCTACGAGGAGGGGAACTGCTAGACCGCTAAGCGACCGTGTGCACTGGGGCTTGAACTTTTCATAGTGAATCTAACTAACTAGCTAGCTACAAGAGCATTTGCAGTGAGGTGAAAACTCTGCCTGGTGGCTAGCTGGGGCCGGCTGGTGGATAGGGGCAAACACCAACAGACCATCTCAAAGACGACGCACATCCCAGGTGCGAAGGAGCCGCAGTGTAGTCGTAGCTTTCTCGAGTCCCATATATATCAATCGCTGAGTCTCCAGCAAGGATATGCTTAAAGGTGAGGTGACATTTTCCAGCTCTGTAGAGTACCGAGAAATTACTTTCTCGATCATTGCAGGTCTACCATGTACCCTAACCAGGCCACCATCCCTGTCAAAGGGGTTCATCTCAAGATGCCCGTACTTCTCATTGAATACCGCTTTCTTGGTTGGGTGGACGAAGATGTCGTATATGTTGCAGCCGATATGCAACAGACACGGAACATCGTTCTCGGAAAATCCATGGGTGATGATGCTGTTCCGAAGGGTGTCGCCATTCTTCCAGGAGATTGTAAACTTAAAATAGCGGTCTTGAGACGGTGGCTGGCCAGTGTTAGGGGATATCACCTTAATTCATCTTGGTATAGAGCTTACCGCTGACCCCTTCTCTCTTTGGGAATCTCGAGCGATAGAAGAGGATTTGGGCTCCTAGGCAGGTTAGCAGTGGCAATCACAAGTGGATAGTTTCAACATTACCATATTGTTTTAAGGAGAGAACCACCGAGAACAAACGAATGGGAGCAGCCAGGAGTAGTGGAATGGGAAGGGAAGGCTAAACAGCAGGAAGGTGTGTTGACGAACGACAAAGAGATGGATGATCCCATATATAGTTTGTAAGTACGGGCTGTGAACGGGAAAAAATTGGGGTCCAACCATGCTCATCCGGTCACAATTTTGCCGCTTGCAATAAGGGAGCACGAATTTCTTGTGCTTCTAGATTCTTGAGCTCATTCTCCCACTCTGGAACCCGAAAATCATTAGGAAAATTTTCGATACTGTCAGAAAGAGCCAGTTTAAAGTCCTGCTTCGAAACCCAGTCAGGAGGGCTTTTCGTATAAAATAACCTCGCAGAATGTCATCGGTGATGCGCCATCGGGACTGATAATGTTGTCCAAAGGAAGGGTACATTATAATCGATGCGCAGTCGTCGGAGTTAAGGAAGAATATGCTTGGTAAAGAGATAGCAAAGACAAATAAAGGTGCTTGAAAGTTGAGATACTGCGATGGGGGATTTACAAGTATTTAAAAAATATAGAACGGGCTAGTATTAAGTATTATGCACAAGACAATCAAGCCAAAGAAACATGAAGGCAGTACATCATTAATTATATACACTAGAAATAGGTTTTGGCAGCCTCATGGTGTGGAAAACTCATCGATGCGGTGGAAGGCCTGGTAGGGGAGGTAGAGGATATTGGGGTGCTGGGCGAGGTGGTGCAGCTGGCCAGCTGCGTTCCTTGGACGGTGTATTTCGCCCTTGTTCTTGACCTGGGGGGATCTTGATTGGAGGAGGTTTGTGGGGCATCTCAGCCAATTGTTGTTCGGCGTTCTGGAAAAGTTAAAATTAGCGTGCAAAAATAAGGGTATTCCCACATACCTTCGGCTCATCCGTTTGCTCCACAAGCGTACGAGAGCCGTTCGATGATAAGTTTGATTCATATCTCATCAACGGACAATCAGTCGTTCTGTAGGGACTGGAGGAAGGACATGCGTTTGGCTGGGGTGAGGGACGATTGGAAGCAGGCGACTTTCGCCATCCCAAGCAGGAAGAGAATAGTTCGAAACAAGGCATCTTGGGAAACGAGCTGGTTGTAACTGCGGTACACATAGGACTTCAAGGCTACAACTTCTCTGAGCAGGGCGCATAATAGCACAGGTCGCCCAAGGGGCGGTGAGCTTTGTTTTATAAATGAAAGCCTTGGTGGCCTTCCTCGCTAACATGTTTGAACACCCATACAGCATGAAGATGATCGCCCCCCATCTTCTTGTCCAGATTTACAAGGGTTGATAAAGTCTAACACCTGAAATCTGTGATAAAAGACAATTTATCACAGATTTCAGGTGTTAGACTTTATCAACCCTTGTAAATCCGGACAAGATGTGGGTCGCGCAGGCGTTGTGGCGTCCACTCAACCTTGCGGATGACAAAGGATTATGCGTTGGTAGGGATCAGCTTCATGTGACCGGCCATTTCTTCGAAGGATGACCATTTTGCATGCTCAAACCATTTTTTTAATTTTTTCGTTTAGTTTCTGTGTTAACAATCATGGCAGAGGTTGAGCAGCTGAATAGCCATCTCTCCAGATTGGCTAGCTTTTGGAAAGATAATGAGAAGCGGATATCACTCGATGATGCCTACAATAGACTCCCAGACGTCGAAAGGCTAGCTCTTAAAAGACTCAGTGGGAGACTATATAGATTAAGGGAAGACAACAATAAGGGTAACGGAAAAGATGTCGGCGATGATGGGCACTTGGATGGTGATATGGACGCAGACGCAGACGCAGACGCAGACGCAGACGCAGACGAAGATACAGGTGAAGACGAAGGCACAGACGCACACCAAGACACAGATACAGATGGCGACGAAGACGCAAATGCCGAAGACTCGTCTTTGATTGACATCCCCTCAACACTACATGATACTTTCGAACGTTGCAAGACAGAGGGGCCGGGTCCTTTCTTCACGGCACTTAATCAGTCAATCTCCCCTATCAGCGAGGGTTTGGCGGCAGGATTTTACGAGATTCGTCAGGCTGAAGAGAAAGAGGGCCTCCTTAAAATATCTCGGCGGTACAGTCTTCATGCTCTATATGTGGTCGTTGTTCAATATGATTACCATACTGGCCTAAGCTGGCGTCATCATGCCAGCATGGCATTGGCAACAGAGATAAAGACCAAATGTGCTGCTCTTCAGAATGAGTGCATTGATGAAATCGACAAGCAACTTTGTCATTATATGGAGATTGGCCGTGGTTACCATATGTGGGTTAGTGAACTTGGACATACAGGCTATTTGGCGGCTTTGCCGCATAATATCTCAGAGACAGAGTAAGTAGACCTTCCTGATATTTTGTTGCTAGTTCTAACTATTACAGGTACACGGACCGAAGATTTCGTAAGAATATACCCGAGACCGCAAAAAGTTATCGTGACAGAGGGATTGATAGGACGGTGTTATTGTGGCAACTACGCAGGCTTGGGGAAGCTATCTCGAAAGATCTGCAGAAAAGACTCCGTCCGTCGAAAAGGTGGGCCAAGCGCGACTTCGTTTTGAATCAACAGCCCAGCCATGGAGAAGAAAATTTTTGTAATGGATCTACCCTAGCTGCTAACCCACAGCGGGTAGCCGCTGGGGCGAGCCCGGACATTGATACAGCTTCACCAGACCAGTCCGAAGCTGTGTCTGTTCCAGTACAAACAGGCAATTATGCTCGAAAACGGCGACAGGTACAAGAGCAGCATGAGTCTGTGGCATCAAAGCGCCCGCGCGTTGTTTCGCACCAACGGGCTCGTCTACAGGATATCCTGAATCCGAGTGGAGGAGCAATACAGAATGGAACCTCTATGATGCGAATGAATGACCAAGCGGTGCAATCTCGCGATTCAGCCGTACACTATCAGGTTGGGACCGGGCGTCCGCCGATGCTAACTAATCACAATGAAACTGGTCTGGCGCAGGTGGAAAATAGTATAAACACAAATGTGAATGCTTCGAAAACCGGCGAACCAAACCCTATGATACAGCATAATCCAACTCAGTTTCCAGCTCTCAATTATCAACCTACATCCGCAAATATCAGCGGAGAAATTCCGAATGCAGGTTTTGGCTTACAAGCAGTACAAGGTAAGACAAAAGAAGAAACGTGTTTTATACTGATACTAAGCTTTAAATAGAACCAAATTCCACGCATAACGCAACTCGTGCTCCAGGTGTCGATCAATTAAACGGCTTTGACGGGACGCAACCACCCTGTGGGAATCGGCTAGATCCAAATACTCTCCAGCGTCTCTCACAAGCACTCCATGGAGGTTCAAATTATGGCAACGAAAGTCAAAATGGTTCCGTGCAAGCGGGGGTAAACGAAAGCATAAACATGCATAGACAGATGTTTCGAAATATGCCTTTCTGCCAAGATGTTGTTCCAGGTATCTGATATGCACTCTCTCCTCGACTGCTCTTACTTGGCGCATCAGAATTTCATGTTAAACAGACAATACTTTACAATCCTTGCAACAGCTAATGGCTGAAATATCTATAGAATCTATGGACTTTCCAACCGATCC
>JAPERC010000184.1:0-19948 GCA_030411455.1 Arthroderma sp. MBC 290
ACGTGATATAACGGTAGTCCACCACAAGGCTTGGCAGAGTAGTCCGCGGTTGGGACTACCGCGAGAAGTAGTCCAACGGGACTACCAATCCAGGGAGTCCAAAGGAAGGACTACGATAGGGACCTCAGGGAGGGACTACTTTCATTATGTATATAAAGACGTTGATTTCCTACTTCGATCTGAGCTGGAACTCACGATCAACTCATCTTGTATTTACAATAGTACCCTCAAGACAACCAATACCACATTGCTTATCCCCTGCACTATTGCTTTAGTACTTCACCAAGTTCCTGATACCCAAATACAATCCTCTTCGGAAGAGGCAGGAGGACTCCTTGATTTCCTCTGTTCTCAGGATTGATCACCCTCGAACCCCACAAGGACCCCTCCTGGAGAGTTGGTCTTCACCATACCTAATTGGCACTCTAAGGCACTACGACCTTAGGTCCCAGTATAGCTATCCCCCATCCAAGCCCTAGGCTAGGTACACCGATAGCGATACACCGAAACAATGGTTAATCGGTGCGATGATAGCTGCGCTTGAATCTCGTCAATGCTCGCCTCTTCCAGGATGAACCCTTGGCACTTCGACATGGGGAACCTGGCTAGGCCATCGCCGTCCAATTTGGTGAAATGAAAAGGATAGGGATCGTTCAGAATCTGGGAGCTGACTAGGTGATCACGATTTTGTTCACCTTTCGAGCCGCTGGCCAGCGCAACAAAGAGCAAGGCGAATAATCCACGCGGGGTCATTGTGCTCCAAGTGAGAGGGGCCTTTTTAAGCGAGTCTGTAGATTTGTAGAACTGCTGAGGGGCGGAACAGCTCGATTAAAAGGTCTTCGTCTTGCCAAGCTGAGGCTTATGTGGTATGTGTAACTGTTGAGGAGGTGTAAGCCAACCGAAGCCACCCTGTATTCAGAAGGATTACTTTCTACTGGTTGCGCTATGCACATGTAGTGCACGAGTTTGAGCCAGGGGCTCCTAACATTCAAATGCAGTGATTGAAATAAAACATTAAGAAGAGCGAATTAGCTATAACATGGAAAAAATTGAACGAGTGCCAGCCTTAGTGTCTCTCTTTTACATGGATGTAATGCACTTCCTCTTCAAAGGAGCTCTCGATGTGCTGAGTAGCGTGGCTGCTGCTGGCTTATTGTGCTCTGCTGGATGGTGGGTGGACCTGAGCTTAATCGGTTGCGTGCTGAAATATCAAGTAAAGGTTTGAGGCCCGGTATGGACAGAGCAATCAACGTGCCGGCAATCTCGAATGTTTCAATGACCATCATGGGGTTGTACGACCAGCTACCATCCATCGACCACTGGCCGACAGCAACCAGATAGACACGAGCCGCTGAAATGCCAATAACTCTAAAAGGAGAAAAAAGCATGGTCGGAAAATGAAAAATGATAGGACCTGGCAATTCAAGAACAGATATGACAAATTGTCGCGAATAAAGGTTTCATTCTTATAGCACTTCTGGAAACATGACCATGGATAACTGCAGCTTTCTTGTTACGGAACTTCAAGCGGCATAGCCCACCAGCGAAATGATAGGAACATCCATGCGGGAGCCTCACGGCACGGAACTACGATAGCACGAATCACGTGACTATGCCAAGCACGGGAATAGCTCAGATAGCACGGATAGCAGAAAGCTATCTCATCTAGCACATCTAGGATAGCAAAGATAGTCTGGATAACAAAAAGCTATCGCAGCTAGGCAAGCTATCTTACCAAGAAACATCATGTATATAAGGACACTCATTTCACCCTTAGATCGGGAAGTCTTATACTTCGCGATTATAACCTTCATTAATTGGAACACATTGTTTTGTTACAAACATTCTTCCATCACGTTCAGTATACAGTTCTACCTTATACGCCTTATACCCAAGTACCAAGTTGAGAAGTCAGCAGCCTCACACCTAAGGAAGCTAGACGAGTTCCGACATCCCCGGAGCTTGACGCTTGACAGGTTACCTAGGGCCTAACTGTCCTCATACACCCCTAGACAGTCCTCCTTACTCTGGGCCAAACATAAGGAACGTGAGCGGGTTTAGTTAACGACTACGGTTAAAGGATCAGACCCGGAACTTTTGAAATGTACGAACTCCACCCATTCTGATCGTCATGCACCCAACCGTTTAGATATAGTGTCTTACCTGATAACATGAGGGGGTAATTTGATGCCTCTTCATGGGCTTGAATGGTAGTGCTGCCATGCCTTCGTGCATTGAGAGCTGCACAAGGCGAAACCTCACCGGATCTTTTGGTTGTCCGAGCCGAAATCCTCAAGAATAACCATAATGACCCCCTACAGTGGGCATTCCGGTGTTCAAGGCTGAAAAGAAATCTCTCTCTCTCTCTTTCACACACACACACACACACACACATCAGCACCTGCGCTGTCTATCAACTGTCAAAGCTCCACAGCATAAGACCTACGGTGAGCTCCAATCGCTCGAACGGTCTATCAGGTAATGGGAGTCAATCAGCATAGACTTCATAATAGACTTACTCAGGATAAACCACGAAGATAAGTGGTATGACTCCATCCTGGGAATAGTAGATTACTTTACCAAGCAGACAATATATCTACCGTGCACGATGTTAGGAACCCAGATGCTGACCTAACATACGGAGCACACCGAGGCAGGCCGGCCGGCCTGCCAAAGCTACCAGACGAGCTAGCTAACTAGTGCTGCTACGTTATACATGAAGAGCTCCGCAAGTAATTACAATCAGTTGGTCGAAGGCTCAGCCAGCCTATTTAATAGAAGCTCTTGACCCCGTCAGTTGAAGGGGTCAGAGTTCAGTCTGTTACCAACATACTAGCACTATTCCTCCCACCAGAGCCCTTACCTCCTCAGCTCACCTGTTAGGCCCTACCTAAGGTCCTAACACACGAAGATTATTAATGCGCAAGGCATCATGGGATCCCATAATTGATTGTATCCGATTGTGGTGTGGTCTTCACCAGCAAATTCTGACCCAACCTCGTGGAGAAGCAGAAGCAGGCAAAGCGAAAGTCAGTTGCAAGTGAGATATTATACTATCTATATAGGGCAGAATAAATTATCACTAAATATATTTTATATCGCTTCACCACCAAAAAATCTATTAATATGGTACTTTCTATATCTAACTACATATCACGAAGATACCCCGTTGATGTTGCTACGTTCATCGAAGAGATTGGGCAAGCCTGGTAGTTACTCTACGAATTTGAAGATCATCTCTCTGGAGGGGGTTAGTGTTAGGAATCTATAAACCTACCACAGGTCATCTAGTACACGCTTCTATTGACTACGCGGTTGGCTTTGCAATAAATCAGTATTGTCAGCTCGGAAATAAGTAGACTAGGTAACTAAATATAGATTAGACAATTGGAAACTGCCGAACAATATTATTCTTCTTCTCGGTAATATACAAATGTTGGTTTTCTGATACAGTTGTAAAGTATACTAGTAGTTGTATTTCAATGATGATTTGCTATCAGCGACATCGATCGGAAAAGCAGGAGATGATGAGAGACTTCAAGTTCGCTGGAAGTTATGGGGAGACACAATGGAATACTCAATGAGAAGTGACAAGTAATAATGAATTTTTTTTTTTTTTTTTTTTTTTGAATGGGTTGGATCAACGGAGCGGCCATGAGCCACGAAGCAGACCAGCTATGCGGCTCCAAAACCGGTTATAGTGACTTAACACGTCAACTAGGAGGGTAGCAACTACTAAGCGATAGACAACCGTGTCCACTAGGAGGGCTAAGCTCGTATAGAACATGCCAGAGTCTTTTTTCGCAATAGACATATTTCAGATTTTCAGATAGAGCTGCACCTATGGCTAAAGACAACTAACAAAATTACCCGCAGCTAGGTCAGGGATTTCTCAGATTTCTTGATGTGATATAGCCCAGAAGCACCGAGCTAGCTGTAATAGAATAAGCCGAAATTGTAAACGCAGTCTGAGTATCCTTTTTCAATACTGCCCACAGTATGCCAAACAGCAAGCTGCCACCAACGAAGATTGTCAATACGAGAGCCCAAACAAGCTGCCAATTCAAGTCTTCCCGAAAGTGAACACCCCAGCCTGGTATCCGCCCGTCCGAAGGAGCAAGAAGCTGTCCACAAAGCCTCTTGGGAACTTGACGGTAAACTGACTGCTGATCGAGGTCAATCAGGTCCGGGTGCCGCAAATAATGCATGAGGTATTTCTCACCAATTGGTGGAGTGTATAGCGCAGGGACAGGGCTGCAACGGTATTCTGGCTTCGGAGCAGGCTCAACTTTGTCTGAGGGTGGTAGGCAGTCACATCTAGTTGCGCAACTTGGGTCATGCCATCTTATATCAACAAATTCACTCTTATCTAAGGTGAACTGGAATTTCTGTTAGCCTTAGAACATTTGAAGAGCAGCTCATGGATTCAACCTTGATTAGATTTACACTCTGTATGCTGCGCAGAGTCAGTTTGCAACGCACTCCTCGGCGTCGTTGGTAAACTTCGCGCATGAAGGTGAAGAGTGAGCGATCGTTGTATACACCATGAAGAAGTTCGTTGTATAGCTTCACCCCGAAGGAACCACTGTCAACACAAACTAGTAGGTACATAGCATCAAAAGGTGTTCTAGCTCCCTGGCGTCTGGAAGCAGCCGAAACCTGTGGCGAGTCACACGTTGGAAGGCTGCTGCCAGCTCCCTTCGAGGTATTGTAAAAACTGCGTATGAAAGACAATAATCCAGTCAAAGAAATAAAACTGCTGTTGAATTTCCCGCGATTCTCGGGGGTCGCACCTGAGGACAGACTATTTTGATTAAGAGAATTTTCAAGCTCCTTCAAGGAGCCGGGGCTTAGTTCGATGAAATCGTCGTATAAGGAGTCGCCGCAAGCCTACAAAAAGTTAGTTTCTTTCTGCTCGGGCGCTTTTTGGTCCCACTTACACACTTCCACCTGATCCGACGGTATCCCGGACGGGGGGGTATCTCTCGCAGCCCAATGCGCTGTGCGAATCCGACCCAAAGGTCAAGGAGACCTTGCAATGAACCTATTCCATGATATGAGGTTCTAAAGCTTTCTAGCTTATCAAGCTTCCTAGAATTAAGAGCCTCTAGTGTTCCTTCAAGTGTTGCCGCCATTTGCTCTTTCTCCGCCTCTCTAAACTGTGGAGCTGATCTATGAATCCCAATAGCTTCACAACATATCCAAGAGACACTGCCTTCATATCGGGAGAGTTGCGGGAATATAATAAACGGAGAAGTATTCGGTAAATTTGTGGTCTCTTCTCCGCGCTCTGGCTCATTAGTGAGGAAGTCAAAGGGCGCACACCCCTCGATCTCAGATTGAGAAACTTCAAAAACCGCCTCATACTTGTCCTTGGTTCTTTGAAAGGTTTGCCAGACCTCTGCTGCGCGCTGGGTAACCTTCTTAACACTCAAGCTTATTTTTGAGCACTGTTCGTTGGTATATATATCATCTATACACGAACTAATATTTTTAGTAACGTTCTTTATTCTCTCGTCAAGATTATTGTCCATATTGGCAGTGCCAATTGATAATAGGGTTAATCGGCAGTAGGATTCTTTTTCTGCATCTGTCATTGCCATTTTGAGAAGTCGCTCGCGTATTCCACTCTCTCTCGAGATGAAAAATGTTGGCTGGAAAATCTGGTTGTCTATCTCCCTTGCTAGTAATGCTAATATACTGATAAGGCGCATTTGTTTCGCGGCGTTCGAATTCGAGCAGGGCAGCGGGATGTTATATGGTGAAGTGAGAGCCAGTAGCTTAGGTCGTACTCGATGAACCTGAAATGAATGTGAGCAAGTGAATACGATATTTCCTTTCTTGTAAAGAAAAAGATTAGGGCAGCCTTACCGTCAAATTCTGATACGCAGGGTCAACTTCCAGATGCTGAGAAATTTCGTTCACTGCCAAATCCCAAATTTCGTCGTACTTATTGAACCTAACTCAGGGTAATTCAAAATTATCGGTATCACATTCTTCACATTCGGTCTGTGGGCAGCTGGGCATACATTTCTTCCTCATTTATCTCCTGGTATGGAGTTCTAAAGCTCTCCAGCTTATCAAGCTTCGCATCCTTCTCAGTCATTTTAGACTTAAGAGCCTCTAGCGCCCCCTCAAGCGTTTTGTTGTGTTTCTTCGTTCCTGTAAGTTTCTGTCTCGCTTCCGATCCTGCGATTTTCAGCTTATCGATCAAGGATTCCTTTTCCTCGAGTATTTTCTCCTTCTTCTTGCATTCATCCCGACCTTGAGCGACCTTTTGCTTCTCCTGAGTGAATGCAGAGTCAAGATCCTTATATTGTTTCTCCAGGGTAATCTTTGATTTCCGCTCATCCGTGAGGGACATCTCAAGTTCATGAATATGTTTGTTCAGATCTTCCACTTGCTGTTCTGCGATGATACAATTCTTCTTTGCCCTATGGTTCGCGTCCAGTAGTACTTCAAAAGATGCATTCCTATCCACTTGCATCTTGTGGCTTTCATGTGTTAAACGGGTAACTTCATCATCTTTGAATTTGGCCTGCGTCCGAAGATTTCTGATTTCGCCGAGCAATGATTCTATATACTGTCCAGCAGTGGTGAGAGGAATAGTTTTTAACAGATTGAACAACACTTCCACATCCCGAATAAGAGAAACATTTGGCTCCTCAGGGTTCCCCCTTCCGTCCTGTTGGGACTCCATGGCAGTATAGCCTTTATTATCAAGATTAAGGGAAAGAGAGAGAGAGAGTGTGTGTGTATGTGATAGTAGAAGACAGGCCTGTCTGACCTCACTTCCACCCCGCATCACGTGCGAGAGGCTTAGGCCGCATGACTAATATACATTTTATAAAGTTAACTAACTTCAAGGATTGGGTATTAGCTTCTCGCACCAATGCATCCTTAGTACAAGTCCACCTTTCTTGGCAAAGGAGACCGAGTTGAGGCCAGAGGCCTGGACAACTATTGGCTCTTATAGAAGCTGCGGCACCAATGAGCAGTTGCCAAGAAACACGTGATCACTCTGATCACGAAGACCTCATCGTAACAAGGATAGCTAATGAGCACTTGAGTGAGCACTCCAGTGAGCAGAATATCATCATGCATATAAAGACGTTGATTTCACTACTTGATCTGGTTCTGGAAATCATAATCAACTCTCTTATCTATCCATTGTCATTACCATAACATAGTTACTACAATACTATTGTGTTATAGCACAATCCTTTTGTTGCTCCCACAAGACTTCGATACCCAAGAGGTAGATATCTACGCACCATAGAACAGGAAGAGGCTTAGGCTCTCCTTGGACTAGGAACCGATCACCCTCACCCAAGCCCCGCCTAAGATCTCTCCCTGGAGGAGTTGGTCTTCACCTAATTGTTGACAGAGCACTCTATCTGCCGGCCTAGCCTAGATAGGTCCTCACCAGGTCAAGTTACCCCTTTTAGGATAACGTATACCCTGACCTGATAACATTCTGCCTTCTCCCATGCAGCCCAGGCACAAGTTCATCGACTTGAGGTTGAAAGAAAATTCCTAGCCACCCCAGCCGCTGCCTCATTTCTGCGATACAATGGCGGGGACTCAGGATTCACTAGTCATGAGAGCCTGCGAAATCAAACAACGCACAACACTTACTATGACAAAAACGGTTTACTCTTTTCGAAAGACGTCTACGTTCGGCAACGGAATGGGCATTGGGAGACGAAGATTCGTGCTGGTGGTAATTTCATCAACTCGTCTTTCATGGAAATTGATGGAAATGATATAGTGAAAGAAATCATCAAGCGCAGCCTGATCTACGCCAAGGACAGCCATAGTATTGACGAGATGCTGGAACCTCGTGCAGCATTTGTCACAGAGCGGGAATCCTGAAGAATAGATGGCAGGTTCAGGATAGACATCGACATAATGGATTTTGGCTATACTGGAGAGGTGGAGCTAACACAGACCTTAGCATATACCAACGGTAAACGCGTGGAGGAAGAGGGGCCGGAGAAACTTCTGAAAGAATAGATGAACCAGGAGATCCAAGTATTCATGCGACTATACCCAGAAGCTTTCCCAGTCGGGCGGCCAGTTGGGAAGCTGACCGCCTACTTCCGGGAGTTTGATCGGAAGGCTGTGAGAAGTCTACTGAAGTAGCCCTCCAACCTGTAGAGTTGACGGCTAACTACTGAAGCTGAACTCTCAGCAATTATAGCAGAAACCAATTTTCATTATGTTGTTCTCATTATTATCCGGAGGCCCTGTTACAACTCTTGTGATCTATTTTTGCATCGCATACGGTACTATATACCATTCTCGTCACGACGGCCAAGACTAATCACTCGCTCGAGTCTCTGTCAACTAACACCTCTCTTGCAGAAGCAATTGCGAATTCTGCTTCAATACAGGGAAACCCTCGAGCATACCCCCATTAGAAAGTCCAAGCGCGGAACGGAACTAAACGATAATAAGCCATAAATGCCGTGCGTCCATCATTTTCAGCAAATTTAGTTACATTTTCGGCAGCAGGGGCACCTCAGTGACATAGTCACTTTCCAATTTCGGCGCTTTTTCATTCCCAACGTTAAATATATCTTGAAGTGGGCTCCTAGCCAACTGCTAAGTAAGCTAGATGGCCCGTAACAGGAACAGAGATCCGAATTACGTTGGTTAAATATCGCCGCAGCTCAGGAAGATACTGACGTGCTTAGTTAAATTATTTTACCCGAGAATATTGATTTAGATTTACCAGCCCTCTTAGCCACATAGACATTTCCATTAATCCATTAGAGGGAGAGAACGCTTCTTCCACCATCAGTAGTTAGTCGAGCCCGAACTTTGACCTTCAAATATCTTGCTCCTAAACGATCCATGGTCGTCCCACCATCTTGGAAGTTTGTATCAACGATGGCGCTCGGGCAGAATAACAAGGCTTCCCCAACCCGAAGATGCACAATTTTGTTGAAGAGGGAGACCGACTCATTCTCTCCACAATATATTTCCGCGGGCGTAGCTGTTGCCTGGTTTGTTTCAAGCGAGAATGGGCACTCCGTGGCGGCCGCTAGATGACGACGTAAAATTCGTAGCCATTCGGGAGAGCTAAAACGGTGAACAATTGTGGTAGAGCATAGATTCAGGAGTGCAGTGGAAATCGTTGGTTCCTGTGTTGAGATGATAACTCGGGCAGCAAGGTGACGTTGTAATCGGACAGCTGATAGAAGAGTTTCTGTAAACGCATGAGCTTCCGTTGACGAGTGCATATACTAAAATAAACCTTAGTCAGACTTTCGACCAACAATTGAAGAGTGGAAATCATCAAACTTTGTGTGCTTCATCCAATGCAACGACCCGGCCCACAGTCGGTTCCTGCTCAAGAAAAATACCCAGGCATATGTTGAAAAGAGCGCATGCGGTTTCCGGAGATATGCACGGACACGAAAGATCAACTATAGTAAGACACCCGGCCTATAACACTTTAGCAGGAAATTTTGAGGTTGGATAGAGGTGATCTTACGACAGGCTCCCACCCTGGGCTTCTCTGTTGTCGGCTTTTCCTGTTCATGAAAACCTGTGTCTCAGGCATAAAACTCTCCAATGTCTCAAGTCGCTGCGTGAGAGGTTCAAGCTGGGTGGGTGTAAGGGCGCAGTTCAATAGCCTCTCCTTGAAATCCTGGTAATCAAATTTCGCGGCCGTTGCTTGTTGCACGATCCGCATATCTCGCAAAATGCGTTTGACCGTGTGCATATACAACGGCATTGGGCCATCACCCTGCCCCACAGCCATGAGGTCAAGCATCCGTTTTGTATTGAGGTTCTTCTGGTCGATCCGCAGTGGATCAACAGGGATGTTGAAACGCGAGTAGGCTCCCTAAACCTTGAAGTCAAAACTAAAAATTTAGAAAATACAGCGAAGAGGTTTCCTTACTCTTATGGAGTTGACATTTGTTGGAGAACAGAGAACCTTCACTTTAACTTCTGGGTGTGATGACAGGTATGCTGCTTCACACGGGGAGCCGGTCGTGTCGCTTATAAATGCGTCGTAGTGAAAAAGAATCCCAGTAAGTGGATTAGGGAGGCGTCCAACTCTCGACGGGATAAGGCAATTCTCAAGCATGCATGAAAGTGTATGGCTTTTGCCTGAGCCCTGTGAGCCGCATATGAATGTGCTCGATGGTGAACTCACATTGAACATCAACCGTGGGTCATTGCGGACATCCGAGGCAAGCTGTTCTATGGGCATTGCAGGCTCAAGTATATGGCTTAGGCCGGCCAATAGCCCAAACTGGGATATCATGGGAACCTGCCTCTCTGTTATTGCTTCTCCGCGCCTCAGTATGCTGCTGGAAAATATCGGAGCAAGGCAAGCTGCTTCGGTCTTTTGTGCAGGCTCTGCAGCATTGAGGAGGCTTAGATGGTATGGAAAGGCCTCCTCGATTAATACGTGGGATTCATCCGGGGTTATTTTCTGATGAACAACCATATTTGTAGGAGGCAATTATGATTTAGCAGCAAATGTAATAAAAAGAGTTGCCAAAGCGTCCGCCTGGAAATGAAATGAAGCAGACTGGACATCAAACAACCTCAGCTGTTCGATCAATCAGGCGGCTTTTATAGTTTTAGATAGCAAGGTGTGTCCCGGTTGGGATCTGAAGTTTGATGCCTAACCAAGGCTTCTGCAGATGACTGCCCATTTCCGGATAGATGTTACTGGAATATAACTCTACATAAATCCGTACGACGCATTTCTGTACTTTGATGGTTGCACAGCATATATTTAAGCCTAAACTACTCTCATTCACTGTTACTTTGATGTAGCAAATTAAGCAGCGCGACGGAGGCTTTCGGTTCACTCATAATTTGCTCTGTGCCAACCCGTTCGATCCGCAAAGGTCTGAGTTGGTGGAAATCTCCCTTAAATATACTCTCGATTGCGGGTGCGAGGGTATTGCCGAAGTGGTCCAAAGCGATATTTTGGCTATCTTTTAGAGCGAAAAGTAGCTTTTTAAACGAATCTTCTGGGATGTCACATAGCCTAGCTCCATTAGTGATGCTTCAATTATAAGAAATGATGCACATACATGCTGTCGGTTACGTATAGGCCTTTTTCAGCGAGTCTTGACGTAGCTGGCGGGAGCAATCCAAGGATACCAAGGCCGAACTCAGACACAAGCATGTCGAGGTGCTCCCCTAGTTTGCGTATGGCCGATACATGACGATACTTCCCTCTATACCTGTCGCTGTTCTCGTCTAAATTGGGATATATCTGAGAGAGCATGGACTTTGTTAACGAGGCTGTCGAAGCATGAAGAGGATTTCCTCTGCCGGTGCGAATAGGAAAATTTTCAGGGTGTTGGATTAAAAACCCATTATTCGGCTGGCGAGAAGAATCTCGTAGATCCCGGAAGAGGTTGAGAACATGACACCTCTTAAAGAAGCTGGAAAAAGCGACGCTGGCATCAAGTTGCTCAATGATTTCGAACCTCTCTGCGTAGGGAAGTGCTTCACAGGGCGCCGGTAGCTTATCTTCTCGCCTCCAACGACAATACAAAAGAATTTCCCGCACATTGACTAGTGACTGACAACTGCCAATTCCATAGAATAAAGCTCGGGCTGTGATATGCATATTTGCCAAAGACGCATGAGACAGTAACCCTTCAAATAGTCGCTTCCCGATTGGGCTTGGACGCATATTAAACTTTTCCCGCTCCTCTTCAAAAAGCTCTTCGAGTAACGTCTCAGTGCGGGATCGCGCCACGGTGCCTGACACGGGCTTTGGCAAGAGGGGTCTTGGCTCTTTGGTAACCTGTTGAATCAGGGTCGAAGAATCACAGACAAAACTAGTCGCAATATTTGCCGTCGTAGTCACGGTGTTTTCCAGCCCTGGGTCTTCTGGAACACAAGTGTACTCCAGAGGATCGCTCCGGTGAGACCCAGTTTCCACCAGGCCCTGTGTTCTAGCGAGCGGCTGATCGCTAATCGAATCAAGTTGGCTAGGGTCTATACAATCTAGCTCGTGCGACGCAATGCTTCCTCTATGTCAGTCAAACTGTAGCACTTGGAGTCTACTAGCCTCTTACCCCAAATTTTTGATAACTTCGAAGATAACTTGAAAATCTCTGCCGGAATCAAGCCATGCAGCTGCGATGATAGCAGATATTGTCCGACTCAGTACTTTGGGTGGCGCTGGTTGGTTCTGCTGGCGGGGGTGAAGAATCACGCGCTCTGCAATTCCAGTACGCCTTGCAATCACCTGCCGGGTTTTGTTGCTACCAAGGGAGCATAAAGCGTTACTTGCTGTTTCTAAAAAAAAGTTAGCTGCTGCCTTCTTTGATAGCAGGGAAAACTACCCCTAGTAACTCCGCTAGTATAGGCGCTGTTTAGAATTGCGATTCCAATGAGCGACTCTCCAAGTTGAGCCAATCTCCTATTTCCTTCATAGTCTCGCTCATCGGCACCAGCTGCTGTGAGAGCTCTAACCAGACCCTGAGAGTTCCTGAAAGTGTAACCAACGATCTGTTCTATGCAATATAGCTGCGCCATTGTGTAATAAATCTTGTGAAGCCTGCCTGGAAGAAGGCAAACAGAGAGTCCAGGCGCTAGTACTTAACTATATATAGCAACGTTCAAGTCTTCCCAATCCGGTATTTACTACATCTGTCTGTGGTAAATACCTTTTTAAGACTAGCGCGACACTGCCAGAGTTAGGAACATGATTTGTTACCTCAAGACGCTTTGCTCTCCCCAATTTGTTGCCTTGCAGCACATTCATACTACAAAACCATGGGTTAGTTGTGTTGTGTAACCATACCGGCGAACCCCTGTCAGCGTGGGGTTGGTGGGCGGCGAATAGATTACACAGGATGGCAGAGGTCTGAGCCCGATAGGTTCTTCAGTTATTGCAGCCCTCGTTCCCGGTGGTCTTGACGCTTTCAAGAAATTAGATGAGGCTGAGAAGACTTGGTGGCGCCGAAAAGCAATTGAAAAAATTAGAAAGGGATCTGCCGACGAGAAGCGTGCTGCGGTAGTCACCGGCCACTTCATGTTCTGGCTTGAGGATGAAGAAGCCGATCATTGTGTGCGCACATCAAGCGACCTAGAGAAATATACGCACATTCTCTATCTCAAAACGCCTGTCAAAGTTCTCGTTCAACGCCGCCTGGACGACACCGAAAGACGCCGCGAGGCCGCGTCGGAAACTCACCTAGAGCGTTGGCAAACTGCCGAGATCACCGAACTCAGCCATCTCTGCAAGAACCATGGGATATTTTTCTCAGTTTTGCCTTGGGACAAAATATTCGAGGGGATTTGCGCCACAGTTGATGGCTTCAGCTGCCAGGTAAAGGAAAACACTTCTCGAGCAAAGGAGGAGTTGGACAGCATCATCAGCAGCAAGACAGGCTTGGCACTGTGTTCAATAGCCACAACAACCAACAACTTAGGGCCACTCCATCCACGTGATACGGAGTGCCAATGTGCCCCCCTTTCTCTTTGTTGTTTCACTGCCGAGATGAGGAAATGAGCAATTCATAACGGGCTTTCTCGCGTACGGAGAGCGTTTCAAGCCCCAAAAGAAAGCTATTAAACAATAATATCGCCTAGCGCTTAGTAGTAGCTATACTCTCAGCCGGCGGGTTAAGATAAATGTTGGACTGTCCCACGAATACCGATGACCATCGAGATGTTTACTCGTTTGGTAGTACATATCTTCGTCCCGACTACCTTGCTATCATTTATGATTTGCTATTATTTAGGGCTAGCGAGATTTTAAAAATGCAAAGGCCATGCATTTGAAAGCAAATCCCTTTCAAAACACGAGCTGAAAGGCAATTTCTAGTTCATTGTTCCTGAGAAGTGAGATACCCATGCTATATATATTTCCTAGGCCAGCTATCCCAAGTCACCCATCCATAATGCCAAGCGCCAGACAGATTTTCAGTAGCTTGACTATCTTTTTTTCTTACCCTTTCCTGAAGAAATCCCCTTTTCGCTACCTTGGGGCTTGAGGCTAGCGGATAACCTTCTTTCCCGAATTGATACAACTGGCAATTTGGACCTTTCCAGTTCGACTTTAAGTTCTCGATCCGCAGCTACACACTGCCGCATGGATTTATACACTATCACAGCAGGTGTACACGAACGACGGACACCACTTTCAACTAGGCATAATTGAGGGAATACAGTACACCACCAGTCACCATCAGGGATGTCTGCTTTCTCGTGATTCGGAGTCTCATCGCTAGGGAATATGAAGGGATCGCACTCCCCATTTCCCCACCGAGACGGTAGAAAGTCTGGCTCATATTTCTGCTTCGATTGTTGAAAAGGCTGCCAGGCTGCTGCTGCCAATCGTGCGACACGTTCAATGCTAGAGCGCAGCCCTGAGACTTTTTCTTGGGGCAACAGACCATGCACACTAGAGCTAACAGCTTGAACGACTTTCTGTACCCTTCTATCAAGGCCATCGGCTGTGTCGGTAGGGTTAATAGACAGCAGAATTGATCGACAGTGGGATTCCTTTTCTTTGTTTTCCGCTTCTAGGGTAAGAAGCTGCTCTCGCATTGTACAGTATTCGGATACAATGTAAGTCGGTTGGAATATATATTTATCTATCGTTTGCGCCAGCAGCGTCAGTATGATTACTAGTCGCATCTGACTGGCTGCTGTTGAGTTCTTGCAAGGGAGAGGAATGTCACATTCCGATATCTGACGTTGGAATTTCATTGCATCATTCTAAAAGTGAATGTGAGCAGATGAAGAACTTTGCAATTAAAGCTAGGTACGAACCTTTGAAATATCAGGGCGAAACTGTTCTAGATGCGGATAAATTTCGCGTGTTGCATACTTCCAGATCTCCGAAAACTTCTCCCTAGCTCACTCTCGCATTAGCATGCTATGTGCTGTGTATTTGATTTTCAGAGGGGATATAATACATATCCTCTTTGTTTATCTCACAAAGTGTAGTTGCGAAACTCTCCAGCTTATCGAGACGAGCATCCTTTTGTGACAGGATACCTCGAACAGACTTCAGTTGTTCTTCAAGCTCCTCCTGTTTCTTCCCCATAGCTGATAGTTTCTGCTTTATGTCAGACTCTGCCGTCTTCATCTCGCTGATTGTAGATTCCCTTTTCTTGAGTTCCTCCCGAGTCTTCATATGCTCTTGCTCTTCCTCTGTACGTGCAGAATTGATTTTCTCGATTTCCTTCCTTAAGGCATCTCTTTCCCTCCGCAGATCACAGTTCTCATCTGTCACCGTATGACGAATGATTCGTTCTTTCTCCTTTTCGGTCTCCAGACGTACAATTGCATCATCACGAGACTTAACCTGACTGCAGAGTGCCTCTATACCCTTCCCGGCGGGAGCTGAGAAAATTTTTCTTAACTGCTCGAAAAATGCATCGATTTTTTGGACATCGACTTCCACACTCTCTGCTGCTTCCCCATTAACTCGGACTCCGCTGGATGCCATGCTTGGGGAAATATGCGAAATATTCGATTTGAGTGAAGGACAATAACACCGCCCCCAGCTACTGAGGACTATCGATGGGGTTTTTATGGCATCCTATTCCCCCCTCCTCCCCAATACCGAAGGCTACATCACCCGCAGCACAGTGTGAGACCGTGTTTGTATAGGTTATGTGTATGCCTTGATTGAAATTGTTCAATAGTAATCTTTCGCTTGCATAAGAAAGAATATCATTTGACCACGACTTTTAACGACCCGAAATTTCTGCTGTAGAACATATTTGACAAAGGATGTCAATGTTACACCCCCTATCTTGCATAAAATTTCACACCATTAGGATGTTTCCTTCCATTAGTGACTCATTTCTAAAGCTGATATCGGCCGTAGGCATTTAAGGATTTTCAAAATTCGGCGGAAAATGATATACATAATATATTGCCCGTATATGACGCGATAAAATTATCTACTTACTGAGATACAAAATTGCAATTTATGAGAGCTCAGATTATATTAGCTAGAAGACGAAAAAATAGGTATAGCCACCGAATGAGCCTCTACACTGTCGGTGGGTAGTCAACTTGGTCGCTAGATGGCTTCGACCTTAGGCACACATGAAGATCAAACCTGCTGGTGGGAGTGAAGCCAAAAATTGTTCGAATGTTTCAGAGGATATTATTTTAAACCTGAAATCATCGTGCCTTTTTCTTCTTTTTTCTTTATTAAGAAACCAAAAAGAAAAGAGAAAAGGTCTAGTCTGCTGCCCTTCTCCAAAAGTCACTATTATTGTCAATATCATAGTCGTCCTCATAGTTGTATAGATGATCATCCTCATCGGTTTCACCCCAACATCTATCATCATCCCACTCCTCTTCTTCTACTCGCTCTACCGTCTTGAGTGTCCACCCATGATTCTGCATCTGACTTATAATATCCGAGTTTGAACCATCCTCATAAATTTCCACAACAATTTCTCGCAGTGATGTGATTGCCTTGAAGTGAGCGGCGACCAATGCCAATGCCCTGCCACAGCTGACTGAGGCTAGTTGTATCTCCATAAGATATATGGTTGGAGGGGTCATTGTAATGGATTTGAGGTTGGTGCAGTATGCCTGGATCTTGTTTAAAGTATTGAGGCTTTCTTCTTCAAGGCGGATCTCGTCTTTGAGGTTATCAAATCCGGGAAAGTTGATGCGAATACGCTCAAGACGAGAAGCGTTGGTCAAGCCAATAGTATCAAGAAATTCGGATGTAATATCAGGGCTCCATGCGGCGAGGTCGAAACAATTATTGCCATAGAGCAGTGAGCTTGTCTCATGTAGAATCATCGAGTTCGTTAAGAGGAGGTTGGGCACCAGATTATATTTTCTGTTCCAAGGATTGATAGGCTCTCTACACACGAGAATCTGCTTGTATATCTCGTTGCGGAGCTCAGCAGGAAGGTCTAGGAAGCTTGCTAGCATCTTTCAGATCTTTGACTGACAAATGGGTGGGGTCAAACAAAGCGAAATCTCACTCCCAGCGTGGGGTCAACCACCCTATTAAATAGTGGGAACATAGGTAACGCTGTCACGTGTGCTAGGGACCCCAGTAGTGCCATCATAAAAGATAACCCTTCATCGGCCAACCGCAAAAAAAAAACAATCAGCTTACACCATTACCTGTTACGACAGAGATGCGAGAGATAGTTGACCAAAGCTAGCAAAGGCATGAGTGACTCCTCTGTTCATCTTGGACCAAAAATTACGCCACCAAAATCAGTCATTGTGCCAATTCTCAATCCCTAAACTAAAAGATTTATTCTTGGGGCCCTTTAATATTTAAATGCTCAAGCTTTGGAAGGCTATTGTCGTCGTTCTGCCCATTGCAATCATCCCTGACCAAGAATGACTCAATATTTAAGTCCATATCCTTGGGTCTCCAGCCGTCGTCTAATGCTTGCCTGATCTCCCTTCGCCATATATCAGCATAAGCATCTTTCCAGTTCTCGATAAACCGCTCTGCTTCCCATTTGGTGCTAAAACGCTCGTGACACGCAGGGACTCCATTGATCGATTCTTTCGCATACCTATACGTTATAAGATACCTGTATTTGACTTCAAGGAAGGAGGCACACATACTGCCAATGACTGAAAACTCCGGTAGTCCTGCCCCCTGCGACGGCATAAAATTTTCCTTTGGGCAATGGCAAAGCTTCGTTTTCAGCTGCATGCGTGGCAACTTCATCAAATGTTGTGATCCCTCTCAACTTCATTGCATTGCGAGCTCCCTGAAGTGTATCAAACTTTCCAATGACGGCTTCTTTGCATCCTACCACTCTTGGCTGCGCTTGACTCCTAGGAAGATGGTTGTTGTTAATATATCAACAGTCACTTTCTAGCTTCAGTTCAATAATACCAAGAAGAATATATGGTGGGCTTGTCGACACGGCCGCTGTAGACAGCATAGAACTTTTCCTTTTTATGAGCCATAGGTGAAGTAGTATGTCCGAACCTCAACCTCAGCTGTGCTTTATAAACGTTATAAGGGACAGGAATATAGGCAGATACTGAAATTATTTATGAACAGGAAGGAGGGGGGTAAATGTTGCCACGTCATGAACAATTGAATGGTGACTCGCCTGGATGTGTTACGACGTAGTCTTAAATACAATGTCCGAGCGGCGCCATTGCATTATTAGTGGTCTAGCAATTCCGTACGGTCACTGCTGGAGGCTAGATCGAGTGATAAAGAGCAAGACAAAAATTAGTCCTACTATGTTTAGGAAAGCAGGGAAGGCGGTCTAAAAAGATCAAGAGAGAAATCCTCTAATTATTGGATATTTAATATGGGTGGGCAGATGGCGATGTCTGAGCCAATTTGTTTCGGCCGCTGGACTTAATGTCATACATTTTCTGGGGTTTATGATAGACTCTGGCAAGTAAGACTGGCGGACTAGAATAACCCAGTTTGGGATAAAAATGGTGATGAAGGCTGGATGGTAAAACAAGGTCGACTATAATTTTACTTCCAACAACTTAATAGTCGCAGGTATTAGTTGCACATGCCCAATATTGGTGCCCTCCCTTTCTTTTGCTAGCAAACTCCATTCGGGTCGGTTTTCCACACTGGCAGGGGGGATTCTGTGGGTCTATTCCTCGGGTGTCGGCAAAAGAATGGAACTTGTTGCAGCTATCGCATGTGAAGTACGGTCGTCCTGCATTTCCGTTGCGATTTGTCCGTTTGACAACTCTATAGACTGTCTGGCGTCGACACCACTTACAATTTGGGTAAACTATCGGCTCGGAAGATGAGGGTTCGGGAGATGAGGCTTGCCTGGGAGGCGTTGGTAGGGATTGGCCCATTTGGGATGTTTCTGTGGGTGGAGTCACTGGTTGGTGGTCTTTGGAATCTTCGACGATGCCATTTCCTGGGAATCTCACTGTCACATTCCGTGGCGTCTTACAGATATCCAAAATTTCAGAATATAGCTTTTGTTGAAACGGCGCCCCTCCGTCAGAATCCTTAGAATTGTAGAGAGTGTAAATGTGAATAAACAGCGAAGCATGCGAAGCTTGGGTCTGGTTTTGGATTGGAACATCGTAGCGATTACCTAGTTCCTTGACAACTGTCTATATATGCATCAGGCATACTGTTAAACATTGGGTATATTATTCGTGTAAACTTACTTCTATGTCTGTGAGATCTCTCATCATACCCAAGTGTTCCATAGCTATCGCAAGCCCAGAGTGGAACATAGCCGCTCCAAAATATACGCCAAAGTCTTAAATGCTCAAAATTTAGTTTTAGTAGCCTAGCTCATGGTATCCACCGCTCACCTTTCTTGTACAGTTTGGGGTAATAAGGGTACAAGATTTCTGCATCTGTTCATGGTCAGCACATGCAGTTAATCTCATAAGTTCAAGAAGCTCTTACCATACTGAGAGTGTGAAGTTTGATGGCGGCCAATTTCCATGCCCATTTTCCGAATAAACTTGCTTAGCCCCATTATAGCAGATTTTTTATGATAGATAATTAGTAAGAGAAGTATCGAGGGGGTCGGTGGTCTTGGATATAGCTTTTGCAGATAATTTAGAGACCGCACCTTTTTTGTTCGACCCAAGAATTTCCCTCCTAATCAAGCCGTACTTATGACGAGATTATATAATTTTCACCTAGCTGAGAGTGCTGCAAGATCACAACAAGGACAAAAAATTCTATCAGTTATAGTATCAATATTTGCGTCAAGGCTAGCGGCTCTCCTGGGTTGCAAACAGGACACGGACATATATTCAGCCCCGCTTTGCCCTTAGCTACAGGGCAAAAGATGGCAGGACTGTGCAACCAGTCGCTCACAGGCATGAGGTAGCGGGGCGCAATTCTCAGCTCGGGAAATATCAAAATGGCGAAACTGTCCGCGCAGCCAGTTGAGGCTAAAAAGGCTTCAAAAAATATTCGACGTTTGATTTTGCTTAGTCATACAGTCTGGAACTTGAATTCTCTTGGACACGTCAGCTGATG
>JAPERC010000185.1:0-10802 GCA_030411455.1 Arthroderma sp. MBC 290
TATATAAATATATCAATAAATATATTCTCTGTTCAACTCATAATGCCGAGTCTCCCCCATGATTTATAATACCCGGATGTTACCCGATTACACATCATTACATACCCCACCAGAGCTCCAGGTCGCGTGATTTAGCACGTGACCCAGACCCTTCTCTTTGTTTTCTCACTGTGGCTGGGAATAATGACCAGTTATATTCCCCCTAAGGGTAGTACGCGCAGAAACAAGGTATGTGCTGTAGCTGTAGAAGAACACCTGAAGGACTTATCATGGTAAAGAAACGAGAAAACGCGGTTCAAAAGACGCGGATTATACTGTAACTACTCTCCATCTGATTTGAATCCTACGGTCCTCTCTCTCTCTCAGCAGCCATGAAGTGGTTTATACCCCGATTGCTCAGGCCTGATTTCATATGGCCAGATCCTCCCTGAGAACAGACCTTTCGGTTGCCTGAAAACCCTCCAAAGCTAGCACACCGCTACACCCGACGAATCTGGGGCTTGATCCATTTCTATCTTAGAAACTTCTCTGGTAAATACTGCGACTGGATGGGTATCCAATATGACAATACCATCGCTCAACTCCCATTCGGCCTGATCTTGAAATAGTCGGATGGAACAAAGTTGGAAGAAGTCCTGACGATGAAAGCAGTGAGAATTGCCGGTTTTCCAGTCCCCAAAGTGATTTGCTATGGAGAACATCCAGACTGTCCTCATGCTCCAGTATCAATTCTCATGGCCCGTGTTGCGGGTGATGAATTAGGACAAGTTTATAAAAAGCTTAGCGACAAGGACAAACAGTCAATTGCACAAGAACTCAAAGGATACCTAGACATCATGCGAACCTGGCCAAACCCATGGGGGAAAACCCGCATATGCTCTTACATTGGGACTGCGATTCGAAGTGTCCGTATTCCAATGCACCTGGGGGGACCATTTGAGTCAGAGCAGGAGTTTAATGAGTTTCTCATCAAACCTACGTGGGTTGAAGGTTTCTCTTCAAGGGCCAAGTTCGAGGAAACTGATGCACGCGCTCGGAGGAAGCATGAGCTCTCTCACCCGATTGTCTTTACTCACGGCGAAATCAAGCACCATAATATCATGGTGAAGGATGGAAAATCACTGGGTTCCTTGACTGGGAATCAGCTGGATGGTATCCAGACTATTGGGACTACACGACTGCGTTGAGAGCTATTAGCGAGGAGAGTTGGTGGTATGCTTTTATGATGCAACTCGGGGCTGGGAAGTATTTGTTGGAATTGGATTGTGACCGTGCATTGAACAATCTAACAAGCGCGTCTTTTTACTAGTGATATGGGTGGATACTTATTGTTTCTTCATTATTACATATACCCCGACTCGTTGGTACCGTGCTCTCTTGTTGTCTGCTAGCATAGCTAGAAAATGATACTACTCGCGCTCATAGCAATTCAACTGCTCTATTCATCTCCATAGAATATAGTTAACATTGTCAAAAGGTATCATTCCATTTAGGATCATAGTAAAGCAGAAAAATAAACGCCACGACCAGTCATTATGATAGCATACACGCAACGCCATTACCCATTCCTCGTGCCCGAATAGCGCGTTTGCTCGTTAGCAAGGGGAAGAAAAAAACAACGAACCCCCTCAACAGCCTTATACATGTCCCTAACTTGAAGATATCGCCTATGGGAAGTAATGGAAAGACAATTGGGTTGAGAACATCACTTTTTTTGTTTTGATATTTTGTTAAATTGGTAAGAAAACATAGAATATTTTTATGCCAATTCGCGGATCTTCTCCTGGACGCGAGCATCCTTCTCGGCCTTGCTGAGCTTGTTGGTTCTGTATTTCAAGCTCTCGGCCTTCCATTCAGCCTTGGTCTTGGTGGAAGTAGCCTCGGGGTCCTTCTTGAAGGGATCCTCACGGATAGCCTTGTGGGCCTCGGTGTAGATCTCCTCGATATCATCAGCCTCAACACCGTCTTCGATGTATTGCTGGAACTGGGATTGGTAGCGCTCCTCGTCGTCATCGGCAAGACCCTCCATGTACTCGGCAATGTGGCCACCGAAGATGTACTTGCGGAGAGTCTCAGCGTCGAGCTCTTCGGTTTCAATGTCGAAGCCGGGGAATCGGTTCTCGGAGTGGGGGACGAAGATACCACCGTCGGAAGCACCTTTCATGGCAGCGAAGACACGGGCACCGGTGGAAGTGCGGTGGAGACCGACATCGAGAACGGCCTTGAATGGGCGGCGGGAGCCGTCGTCGGTCTCAGCGGCCTCGGTGAGAGTGAACTCACCGTCAGCCTCCTCGACACCAGCGAAGGTTTCGTCCAAGCCCAACTTCTTCAAGGTGCGGCGGGCGAGGAGGAGACCGGTAGCATAGGCAGCGGACCAGTTGGTGAGACCGTGCTTGATGCCATATCGCTTCAACTCGTGGGAGTAGGCACAAGAGAAAACCTTGTCACCGTTCAAGTCGGAGGTGACGATCTGGGTGACGATGTCACGGTTGGTGAAGCGGACGACAAGACGATACTTGGGCGAGTTGTACTTGTTCTTGGCCTGGGTGATCAGGCGCTTACGGGCATAGTAGTCGGTTTTACCCTGACGACGACGCTTGAACTTGGTTTGGTAGCGGCTTTCAAGACACATTCACGTCAGTTTTTCACGCTCAATTTGCGACAGAAAGTGCAGAGAAAGGATTCAAAAACTCACCTGTAGTAAGCGCTGTTCTTAACAAGCTTGGTGAAAGGCTACAGAGATGAAAAACAGACGAGTCAGCAATTTGCGCTTCAGAGTTGTACACCCATTTTCCGAAGCATCTTGCAAAGACCCGTGGTGGAGTTGCCCACGACTCATGAAAATGAAAAACTAAATGGCTGCGAGAAGGACACAGGCATCCATGCCAGTGAGAGACTCACCATCTTGTCGTCTGCTTTGCTGCGTCAAATACGGCTGAGGCTTGACTGTTTTGACGTTGTCCACAAAATGAGAAATCTTTGTGTGGTGGGCGAATTTATTTGTGGGAGGGGATTCGGCAAAAATTTAACTATCCCCAAAATCGAAGCCGTTCACAGCTTTGAGGTTGGCGACGAGCAGGCATCGTCAACCACATAAAAGTTACGCCCCAAACACCTTGCTTGTTGTTTCAAGGGATAATCTCGGTTTGCGCTGTTATTTTTGACAGATGATAATTTATTCTATGTCTAGATATACTACTGTTGACGAGGAAATATATACAGTACTATAGCCTAGCTTTGTCTTCCAACAGCTTCAGTCCTGTAGCGGTTTCCAGCTCTTTAACAGCATCCTGTGTTCTTCCCAAGTTCACCTTGATGGTCCCCATACCGGATTTCCTCGCCCATTTGAGGTTGATGCCGATATCGTCTAAGAAGATCACTTCCTCCGCTTTAATCTCTGGGATACCCTTCTTCTTAGCCGCATCGTTTATTTCCTTTAATGCAAAAGCGTATATCTTTGGGTCAGGTTTCCTTAGACCTGTGTGGGCGCTAGAGACGAAAAAATCGAAGAACCCCCTCACCTCATCACTTGCGGACCTCTTGCTAAGTTCGTGATCTGCTGGTAGGATGGTTGTATTGGATAGTGCCCCCATAACAAACAGTCCAGAGTCCTTGAGCTTCTTAAGCGCTGGGAACATATACGGGTCCGGGTTTCGTGATATTCTCATCATCTCCCAGAACACGTACTCGGCGTCAACATTTGGTAGAGGCGGCAAGCTAGGCCTAGTGTTGTTTTTCTTTGCCAGCTGGGCTTGGAAGGCCTCCCATAGATGTGTATGTCGGAAGTCCTGGTTGAATTTGCTGAACCAGTCCGCGTCAAGCTTGACCTCGCCTCTCTCTAACTTATGCCAGGCACCATCGGGGGATGTATGTTGTATGCTGTAATTTATCCATCCCACGGGAATCTTGTTCTCAAGCTCGTAATCAAGGATTGCCTGGAATGGGGAAATAACCTATTCCATGTCATGTCAGCCGGCCTAGGTTTCAACAATAAGGATGCACCGAGACTGTGACATACACAAACACCCCCAACATCGAACAAAAGTGCTTTGGGTCTCTGACTAACTGCCATGACTGGATGTAAGTGGAATTACAATTTAGTTGTTTCGTGGATATTCAATGATGGACTTAAGGGTAAAATAGAAGTGTGAGTGTGTATATTCTCTGCCTGTATAATAAATATTCTGCTAGATGTGCCTGTTGCAACCGAATCCATCGTCTCTTATTTCCTTGAGATGCACCAGCCGAACGAAGTGAACCTCGGCAAAGTGCCCGCCTTATGGGGTTTAGCGCCGTCTAGATGGACATCGCAGCTTGAGCCCAGAGACAGTCAATCAAAGGCATAAAAAGGTAACTCATAGTTGTCGCGTGTGGTGCAGTGTATTACCATGCATACAATTTGCCTCGCCATTCCCCGACGCCCTTTAGTTCTCGCAGTGCTTCTTTTATATTAACTACTCGCCAGCATCTGGTAGTTTTGCGGTTTGAGAGGACCTTGAAAGGAAATGGTCACGTGGTAATTCTACATCGCTGTGAAAAGTGCAACACAAGCTATAAAGGTCAAATCGGTGTTCATGGTGTCGACCGGTCGAAGTCGTAGATAGTGACAGTTATACATGATAATGGATCCGTCAAGAACCATCACCGAACTAAAATTATCCTTTATTCGGGAACAGATTCGGGTTCTAACAGCGCGTTTGGACCCATCCCCTGACTGGCGCGACTATGGACCTCGCGTCGAAAACCACCTTGACGATAAAATTATAAACGATGTTTTAGAAAAATGTACCTGCCGACCTGTTTTTATCATACGATATGGCTATATACTAATGTACTCGGTCGATAGTAAACACAATTCTTAAACGCCATAACCGCTCGGTATTTTCAACCCAGGCGACACACCATGTCGGGCAGCAGATCGAGCGCCTTTATTGGAATTCAATTGATCCCGAATCAAACGAAGAAATTTCAAAGCCGCATGTAATTGATAAACTGTCCGATTTGACAAATTCCAGGTCCGTGGCTTCTGCCTTCCCTTATATCATCATTGCTAGCTAACACTCATAAAGCAATATATCTCGATTGCCCGAACAGTGGCCGGGAGAAGATACAAGCATTGAAGACCATGAACGGTTAGATTCAAGGCTTTTTATTCTTATGAAGACTGGCTACCCATGCTAACTACCAATCGAAGATATCGTGAGCTACGTCAGCGACTCCTCATGCTTGACGCTAAACGCAAAAAGCGAGAGAATCTATTAGCTCAATACAAGCAACTGAAAGAGCTATTGGAACCATTTAATGAACCACAGAAAGCAATCCAGCCAAATCTCGTTACTAGGGACGGTGAGCTTGGCGTTGAGTTGGATCGGATGAGGATGCTAGTCGCAAAAGCAGCGGGCAAAATCACCCAGGCCAAAGGAAATGAAAGGCTCTCTAGACGCGAGGAAACGCCGACCATGGATTCGGAGGGTAAATTATCGGCACTTTTGGATATGACATGAGTCAGGAATGACCTATTCACAGCTGCTGTGAATTGCCTGCGTCCTATAGTGTATCTGTCTTTATCCACTGCATCCTTTCAGGGGCACCAAAGACTCGAAGACGGCCGAATCCGGACACGCCGACATTGCATCTGTCGTACAAACACCAAGACCTGTTTTAGCTACTGGTTGGTGCTTTTGTGCAAGAGCCGAGCCGACTCTAGGCCCCATTGAAGCCTGCCTGTCAAAGCACGTTGACAGGTAGGAAGAGCTGGGAGATTGTTTTTCTGGCTACATAACGTGGAAACTGACGATATATCCCAAAGAGAATGCATGGATGCTGGGTAGCATTCCACAGCGACCACCCATCCCCTGTCCAGGTATTACTCACAGCCTCAATGTGCAGCCCATTAGGGAATAGGATAGCTTCTCCTGTTCATAAAGCCCATGAAGCAAGTAGATAGTCACTCAAACCAATACTGTAGCTGAAAGATGGATATATTCTCTTTTGTCCTTAGATGTGCAGGCCGTGATGGTCTTCACCTGTGATAGCGCTTAGTCGTCATCCCACAATAAAAGCAGCTGTCCTTTGTGAAAACTTCTCAAATTCTTCTCTTCTCTCTCACTCACCATCACTTGTAACCGCCATCATTCCACATTCTTTTGTCCACACCAAGTTGATTCCATCCTGATTCCTCCATCTACTAACAGCTAAACATATCCACGTGACATACCTCATCTCTTCGGCACGGATTTAATCATGTCCGAACCCTTTGAGACTCCATGGCCAGGTTAGCGTCCCTTGGCACAATCCACCAGGAACACAACTTCATCTCCATCTTCCCTGCCTCAAGCAATAAACTGAGAGCTGCCAGTTCTAATCTTTTCCACTTCTTTTTTTCTCTAGACCTAACTGAGCCCGTTGAAGATTCCACCAACACGTCTATCAGTCAATCCAATCCAGTCCGCCGACATCGTCGGAACAGGACTTCGGTGAAGACATCGGACTTGGTTCAGTTTCGCGAGAAGGTTCTTGGTATCCCTCGCGCAAGCCAGCCTGACCCTTGTCCTGAGGTTGAGGAAGACGAGGATTTCTCTGAAATCGAAGCTGCAGTTGCTGCATTCTCTATGAGCTTTGAAGCAAATAAAGCCAGTCCTCCAACTTACACTCCTAATATCACCTCTCCCAACGCGTCGCCAGTGACTCCATCTGTCACCGCTTCAACTGCCACTTCTGGCTCTGGTTTGTTTTCAGACATAGTTGGAGATAATTACAATACTACCGACGCGACCAACACCTCCGAAATGTCGCCTGTCCCTCGCCACAGTCCCTCACCACCTAGCCCTGCCATGCCCAACAACGTTGGAGCCAATATGCCTGCTATCAATGCTGGAGTAACCGTGAATGCGGGCCATCAAATGGACCTTAACTACCTCGTCGAGATGATCAATGAATTGAGTGGAGTTTTGAAGAATAACCGTGAATTGACCAACGGCATCATTACTAGTGCTGAGGATATTGCAGTAAGTCTCACTTATGACCCCACCTGACAATAAATTTCTGTTACTGACATATGAAATAGCGCCGTGCAGCAGCTGAAGGAGCTACTCCTAATTTGCAGGAAGTCAACGGAGAGATTAATGGTAAGTTAGCACCAGTTCAACTACTAAACTACTGGCATGCCATTCGCTAACAGTATCCCACACAGCCGCTCGTATCGCCGATCTCGAAAATGCCCTCGCGAAAGAAAGAAGACGCATTGATGTCCTCCGCCACGAACAAATCGAGAACATGAAACTTATCGCGGAATATGAGAATGCTGTCGGAACCATGGTTGAGCAGATCCGCACTTACTGCACCAATAACGAAGGCCATTTTTTGGCTCAGAAGTCGGAATACAACCGGCTTCTGCAAGCTGAGCGCGATGCTCACTTGCAATCCCGCCACGAGCGGGACTATTGGTATGCAAAGTTCTTACGGTCGGCGGAGATGATCCGCACGGCACATCGCCTCCGCTGCGAGGAGGAAGATGTTGGCCTGCGCGTGGCAGCGGGGCTGCAGAATGAGGTCCGCGCGTACCGGAACGCGCTGGGGATGAAGCCAGAGAAGCCGGAGGAGGAGTACGGCTGGGAGATCCTCAAGGATGCTCCTCCGGGAGCTGAGTGATTTTCTTTTTTAAAAAAAATTAAAAAAAAAAAAAAACACAGAAAAAGGGGAGGGTGGGAGGCGGCGTTTTATATTTTTTATTGAATATGTTTTATGACTGATACCCCCGGGAGCAATGGGAAGGGGAAGGCGCCGGATACCTCAAGCGGATTATTGAAATGGCCTCTGTTTTTATTCCTTTAAATACTCACAAAATCCAAGTCTCAGAAAGGGCAATTCTACAGCGTTCTTCACTTAATTTCGCAGTTTATTCGTAGATACCTTGTCGTGCCGAGTCGCTTGAAGGGGAACAAATTTGCCCTTGGCGGCATGACTTCGCATTCCACCAAACTTGAGGTTCATAATGCACCACACCTCGACGATGTGAAAAGGGGAGAAATGACCTGCATATTGAGCCCCACGAAGCCTGTATCGAAAAGTATCCTTAATTGGCTGGGAAAACTCCAGAATGGAACATTGAGTTTTCAATTTTGCGCCCTTTCAATCGCTGCATTAAAGGGCGTGTTTCGTTAGTTTAGCGCATTGGATTCAAAAGACTCACCTCCACCCACCGAACAGAAGGGCATTTTTCGTGCCACTTTATTTTATACCCTTTGAAGATTTGAGAAACAGGCAATAGCCTTGGAAATCTGCTTGAATGGAGAAGATAGCACTTTGATGCTTTAAATAAATACATGGAATAACTTCCAGAGAAATCAATCATGGGCGAAAAACTGGGGAGAAAAAAGGCATAAACACACTCAGAACTTCAACGGCGCTGCACTCCCAATGATTTCCAGTGAGATAGATTCCATGGACATTCCATGTCTATGATACCACCGTTCACCCTACGCTATCCAATACCAGACTTTTTCAAGCCAGTTCTTAGGGTTGTCCTCCGGCCACTCTATAGCGTCCATGGCGGCTTTGCCGGAATAAATATCTGCCTCTTCAGATGGAACCCATCTTGTCTTCTTGAAAACTTTCCAGAAGATGAGGAGGAGGAAGTAGATGGGGACTCCGATGTATGCGGTGACGAACTTTTGGGCGTTCCAGGGTGTGAATGCGTCGAAGCCATTGAAGACGATGATAACGACGAAGAAGCCGAGGGCTATCCATGCGGTGTATGGCTGGAAGGGCGATCTGAAGATCAAGGTGTTGCGGTCTACTCCTTGGGCTTTGAGCGCGGCGTGGAACCTGATGTAGGCTACCAGGACGGAGCACCAGGTGAACAGGGAGGCGATGGTGGTCAAGTTTTGGAACCAGACGAATACGACGTTGGACCCGGTGCCACTTGACATGTATGTGAGAAGGGAGATTGATGCTGTGATTAGGACACAGTAGATTGGAACACCCCTGTGAGTTGATCGTTAGATTGATTGTTTGTATTTGCCAAAATTAGAGCGAACTTACTTCTTGGTACACTGGAGTAGGAATCTTGGAGCTTGGCCATTTTGTGCCAATGCATACAAGTACCGACTGCCGGTGTACAGGAACGCGTTTGCCGAAGAGGATGCGGAAGTGAGAATAACGGCGTTGATGATCGATGGAAGAGCGGGAATCGAGGCACGGTTGACGGCAATAACCCACGGAGATTGAGCAGCACCGGGTTCACCCTTCTCCTGGGCATTCAAAAGATTTTTATCGTTGTATGGGACAAGCATTCCAATGAACAACGAACCGAGGACGTAGAAGAAGATAATACGCCAGAACACACGTCTGATCGCCTTTGGGATATTTCGTCTTGGGTTGGCGGCCTCTCCAGCTGCGCAGGCTACCATCTCAACACCACCGAACGAAAAAGCAGCGTTGACAAGCGTCGAGAACCAACCAAGGAAACGACCTGTTGTGCCTGTGCTGACATATTCGTTCATCGCTCCGGGGTCGTTCCAGTAACGGAATCCTCGACGATCGTGATCCGGTCCACCACCGAGATCAATGATGAGTGACAGAATCAATAGCCCGACAATGGTGACGATCTTGATACTGGCGAAAATAAATTCGGCTTCACCATAAATCGAGACGGCGAAGATATTCAAAGCAAGCACAAGCACAATCACGATACTGATCCATGCAGAGACGTTAATGTCTAAGGATCCGGGCCAGAATTGGATGATGACCGAAGCAGCGGCGATCTCAACGCAGAGGGTGATCGAGCATTGGTACCAATTCTGCAGTGCCATATGTTAGATGCATTTAAAGTGGTTTTCAGATGCGAAAGTCACACGTACATTCCAACCGACTGCGAAACCCACGGCATCGTCGACGTAGCGGGCGCAGAACTGAGGTATAGCACCTGGAAGCGGCAGCCAGGTTGCCATTTCACCGAGCGACATCATCTAAAATTCTAGGGCGTGAGCTAAGATTCCCTTTCTATATCGAAGAATCACGCCTCCTAGTTTCATCTTACCATCCCGAAGATCGCGATACCAGTTAGAGAATAACCCAAAAGCAAACTCAGCGGCCCACCTTGGGTGAGTGCGCGTCCGATACCTAAGAACAGGCCGGTACCTATAGTTCCTCCCAGGGCAATGAATTGAATATGTCGCGATTTGAGCCTGAAATAGAGCTGTTTAGCCACGAACTTCCCCGCTTGCTTGCCTGGTAGCAGATCTCACTCACCCTCTAGATACATAACCATATTTCTCTGCTGTTTCCGCGTCTCCATAAACGTCGGTGGCTTCTCCATAGCCAATCTCCTTGACATCAGCCAACTTCCCATGCTGGTCATAGGGAGGAGCCCGCTCATCGCTCGTCTTCTCCATGGTGTCTGTCCTATATCGATCACTCAAGACGAAACAGTTCCGGTGGAGTGCCTAGTGTCGAAACAAATATCGCCCACGATCATCAACTGAACCGGAGGAGAAACGAAAAGAGAAAAGGAAGGCGAAGCTTTTTCTAGGATTTTATTCTACGGGGAGTATGGGGGTGACACCCGGCTATTTATACATATCTACCTTCCTTTCGAGATACCCGGTAGTAATCGCTGATCTTTGGGCAACTGGCAATCGGAAGACTTGAAGGCTCCGAACACTTACTCGCATGGTTCTTGCATATGCACGAGATGGGCCGATGTGAAAGGAAACAAGCATAGCTTGTCAATACGGGGGGAGGAGAATATGCGCTGCAACGTACCCGTTCCAAAATTGCTTTGTCCTGGGGGGGGGGGGGGG
>JAPERC010000186.1:0-16013 GCA_030411455.1 Arthroderma sp. MBC 290
CCCCCCCCCCCCCCCCCCCTTTCACCCTCAATTACGTCCATGGGGGACCCTGATCCTGTTTGGTTTTACTATCATGGTAATGGTTTCCGTTGTTTTTGATTGGATACGCAGATGAGGAGCCTCCCAAATGCATATGATAAAGTTGACGAGCTGACTCCACTGACCTGGTCTGGAGATACAAGATACGAAAGAAAGCGGCAGGAGAGTTTGGCCACGTTAATTGAATATCTGGATGGGCTTATATGTTTGCTTTTTTCTTACCTCCCTCCTTGACTTGTCAGGATGAGCGCACCTAAACCGTTCTCGGTTGCAACCTGCCGCCAGCGATATCAGGTTGCTCAGTCGAATATCATTTTCAGGGGGACGGAATTGAAGTTTAATTACCGACGGCTGGTCTAGTTGGTTGATGTTTAGACACTAAACTGCAGCGTTACAACCACCCCGAGAAGGGTTAGCTGTGGGAAGCATGTATTGGCTGTGTCACTTGCCGTTTTCTGTGGCGAAAGGCAAGGGAGGAGATGGGAAACTTCGACAGCCTGAAGGAGCCAACGCTCGATACGTTCGAAACTAAAAATACCTGCAATGTCAAAGATTATTACCGACATGGCACATGTGTCTAGCACGAGAAGCAGCAGGGATACGGCTTGCTGACACGGTGCACAGGCTGAAATGTCGGGCGGGTTAGTTTACGTTTTGGGTTAGCTACCATACGTGCGGGCGTGGCTTATTGTCGAAGGCGATCTTCTGTACATCAGAGGAGTTATTGGGTTATTGTTCGCCAGACGAGTCGGGTTAATATTGCAGATGGCTGGGACAAACAAACCCCTTTGTACGGAGCGCTTTGCCCTCGACATACGTAGTACGTATGCGCTCATCCTCGCAGTTAATCCGGAGCACAAATATGTCTGCGACGATCTTGTCTGGGAAAAACGCGGGGTTGCATATCAGCTCCACCTGATGGACTTCAACCATCCACAGACTGATCTCTTAATTTATCCCCTGACCTTTCTTCGACGATGCGATTGGCGAGTTATTTGCGGGGGCTGTAAAGACTGGCGAGCTTCTCGATCAGGGAGGTTTCTGGAATCGTAAAGCGGTGGGAAATACGAGTGAAAAGGGGTACAAACGGGTGGACTGTTTGACATCTTTTTTCTCTCGCATGCATGATGCTGCACTTGAGTTGCGTCTTTCCCCAGACCCCAGCCAGAAGCTAACGATGTATCTAACAACTGTCATTCGTCAATCGCACCACCTAGAGTCTCTCACCCGTGGTTTTATGGACCATGGCCAAAGATTAATTTAGGCCATGAAACCTTGTCGCGGAGGTGTACTCCGTCAGAAATAAGTCGTAGGTACGGCATGCGCCGAAGCTCAGCGACATGCATCGAGAAGGACAGACAAATTCTCATTATCACGACTGAATCTTTTGCTTCACGATCGATTTTGGCTGCAAGTCAAGAACTCCAAGCCGCTTGTTCAAGGACAAGACTTGGCGAGAGGCTTCTTTGGTGTTTGGCTCTGGTTAATTTTGCTGTTTGAACTCTTGGAGTAGGCTTGGGTAAAGCTTGATTGTACCTCTCCTAAGAAAAGAGACCGACATAATTAATATCGATTAAATAGAAAAAGCCCACGTCCACCGTAACTAATTATCTGAATATGAAGCAGAAGAGAAGTTGTGGATTTTCTCGCTTGTCGCTTGTTGGGCGCGACGCAGCTGACCACCGCTTAAGCTAACTCTACGGTCGCGAGACCCAACTCTCAGGCCCTCCCTCACTGCTCTGCGGGGTTTATAGAACTGTTAACCGACGGCAACGACATAAAAGCTGTTTCTTTGGCGGTAGCAATCCACCTTTTTACGTGTACGATGTGGATAATGATGGCAACAGTTGGCTGGGGTTTTCCGAGGTTTGATGGCTTCCGTCGGTTTGCTCCATGGTCTATGGAGCAGTGAGCAACGGCTAACTTCTGCTACCCGCATACTCAGTATATACCTCGATACCAGACCAGCTCGCATGTTGAAATAACCGAGGCAATATCAAAGCTCAGCAAAGGTCCCAATCCCTCAAACGAGATAATACCAATGATGGCTCTGATGGCTCGTGGAGATCTCGCTCCTTCATCGCCACATGGTTAGAGTCGGGTCAAAGACCGCCTCAGCGGGTGTCATCCAAAAGTAACACTTCAATACATATTACCAAATAAGAGGACAAAAAATGTACACATCACCCGCCTGGGGTACCAAGCTAGAGTGCAATCCCTGACCTATACAACCAGGTTGTGATCACATGTCACTCTGGGCCTGGGGGATAGCTATACTACTATAGTATGCCCTTCACGGCGAGATATATCTGTTCACTGAGTGGAGGCGACATATCCATGCCACTCACACCACAGGCGAACAAATGATACCAACATACTGCGCGCTTTAACCCATGCAGAGAGTTGATTTGTGTAGATATACGGGCTCCATAGGGTACTCTCTCACTTTATTCTAGAAGTATTGGCGCACTCTTTCTGCCCGCCGATGAGATGGTTTAAGCTCTGAGATAAGTTCCGTCTGTCCCCAGTCAATCGGTATTCACTTTACACAGTTCACTTAGGTATCACCTGAAACACGTTTTCTGTTCCGGACGAAAGAGTCGAACCGTTCTTCGCTATTTGTGCAATATAGCTTGAATAAAACCTGTCTCGCTCCGTGCGGCTGGCAACCCAGCCCTCACTTTATTTATCGTACTACGCTTCTCCAGGAATCACCTACAACGAAAAATATGCCTCAACCAGTCTCTCAAGAATGGTTTAAGAACGGAGCCTAGCTATTTTAGGAAGATGTAACTCGCATCATTCTCATAGCTTAATGACAAAAAGGTTAAAGTCACTTACGATGTAGGTATGGAAGGGCGCTAGAAAGCATTGCGCGGCTGACCCTTGGCAAAATGCGCCTGTTGGCAGTAAATAAAACTATGCGAGAAGCATAGCAGCTATGTGACCCTATTTAAAACATTTCCATTGATAAATCAGAGAGAGCTACACGGTTTGAGGCAATGCACCCGCCTCAGGTTCCACGAACATACTCTCTCCTCGCTCTGACAGCCTAGAAGGGAGGTTTAACTTAGCTTTGTGCACCCATTTACCTCCTTCCCCGGCGGAGCCAGTTGCTTTTTGGGACTCTTTGGTGGTGATATAGCACGCCATTGGGACTTTCAATATCGTGTTCTGCTGGTTACATTACAGGGAGCTGTGCTGGGCGTTTCCCTCTCTCGTTAGTTAGTTTTATTTCTGGGCAATAAGAGCGTTGAGTGTTTTTTGAAGTCTGCTTTAGAGTTGCATGATTGACACCCTTCCCGTCATGCCCTTGACTTCCATCGATACATATGGAGGCGAGAATATCAGCCATCTAGACCAAAGAGCCTGCACGCTCATGGCTTGGCCGTTGAACTCCGCTTCCAACAGTACATATAGCGGGTCTCCTTAGAGAGCCCGGTAGGTATAGGTTTCTTGTGGCAATCTGAGATACTGGAACTCTCCCAAGCCGGAAATTCTGTAGTCTTGTTGAATCTATTCAAATCTCTGAAAACCAACCGCCTGTTCAAGGGAATAGTATGGAGATACGCTAAACCTTCTTTGGACAATAGGCTTGGCAAACACATGCGGCGTTTGGTGGCTTCGAGCCCGCAGCATCAATTGCTGGAATCACCGCAACTCGTCATCCTCAACTCACACTTGCCTGTACATACTCTTTAACAAGTAATTGAGTCTAATACACAAACCAAATTACACACAAGCAGCAATGGATCCATTTTCCGGCGAAGGAGGTAATGCGATCTCTCAATCTTGAAGCTGACAGATCATCAACTAACTAACTAATACCAATCTAACATCCAGAACTCCTCAACATACACAGTGCCTTTCACCAAGGCCAATATCAAGAAGTACTCGATTTCGATACCGCCGGACTTTCCCCCGAGAACGCCATCCCCGCCCGTGTCCTTAAACTTCGCGCAAACATAGCCCTTGGACAGACAGACGAGGTGCTCGCAGACGTTGAGGGTGAGGAAGATGTCCCAGACCTAGCGGCAGTCAAGGCTTTAGCGCAATATAAAGCGGGAGACGAGGAGAATGCTTTAAAACTGGCGGAACAACTCGCTTCGACGAACGCGGATAACTCGACTGTTCAGGTGTTAGCGGCGATAGTACTACAGTCGCAAGGAAAGACTGAGGAGGCTCTTGCGCTGTTGGCGCAACATCAAGGCAACCTTGACGCGTACGTTTGGACCATCATATGATTATTATATGGGGAATTGAGGGACTGACACCATCGGGTTTTGCTTGCTGAATATAGCCTTGCCCTAACCGTCCAGATACATCTTCAACAAAACCGAACCGACCTCGCCTTGAAGGAGGTTCAAGCAGCTAAGCGATGGGCACAAGACTCCTTACTTATTAATCTGGCGGAATCATGGACCGGAATGCGAGTGGTACGTGTTTTGAACCTTTCATTCTGTTCTGCTCTGCTTCGTGAGCTGACTATAGATTCCCCGTTGTTGGTAGGGCGGTGAAAAATACCAATCGGCATTCTACGTCTATGAAGAACTCGCATCCGTTCCTAGCACATCGTCCGCTGTCTCGATAGTAGGTCAGGCCATCGCTGAGCTGCACTTGGGTCGCTTGCCCGAGGCCGAGGCTGCGCTTCAGTCAGCGCTGGAAAAGTACCCGGATGATGCACAGATCATTGCCAACACAATAGTGTTAAACTCGCTGAATGGAAAGGACACATCGGAGCTTATATCGTATGACCTCCCTCCCGTACCTCTTTTCCACCCAATAAACTAACCATATACCTTACATTTAATAGGAAGCTAAAGCAATCCCACCCAAACCACGAACTCGTTACGGATCTTGAAGAGAAATCGTCCCTGTTCGACACCGCTGCTACGAAATACGCTGCAAAGGTGTCGTCATAAATATTCAGCTAGGCATTTCAAATAAATGGCGGGCGCAAATAATTCATGTTTATTTTAAACGGCGTTTTATCGATATTTCTTCCTGTTCGTACTTACACTCGGGTGAGACTATGCTTTAATAATGTCCTCGATGAACATATATAATAGCTTCTGGTTGAGATCTTTACTCTAATCTCCTCCCAACGCTCTGGAGGCTTCGACCGGAAAGAAAAGTGTCTGAGAGCAATTATTACAATATACTACGCTACATCCCGAGTGTCACAATGTTAGCCGGGGACAATGAATTTGGCCCCATTGGAAGACGAACTTTAGAATATTCGTGGTCCATATACAATTAAAAGCCATGGGCGTGTGTAGCGGAAAGAGAAAAGAATAAAATCAAAGGGGGTATCCTAAATATTTCATGAAGTTCTAGTTGGGCGCATAACCCGCCATTACAACCGTGCTGACAACCACGAGCGTATCTCATTGCCCTGCTCGGTACGGCTCGTCCTATCCTTCATCATATAATTTATAATGGGCGCAACGTGAGCTTCGTCTCGACCAACTGTATAGATCGTATTCGGGAAGCCAATCTAGACACGATTTTTAGACAAGGTTCGTAGATGCGTTTCCAAATATAGAGCAAAACGAAAGCAAAAGCAACGATAGAGGGAACTAACCTTAAGCTTCTCTACAAACTGACTGATGGCTGAAAGGAGCACCTCGTCGGCTCCGGCAACTACCAAAACACTCTTTGTCTTGAGGTCCTTCCACCAGTCTGACGGCGCAAGGAGAGGTTGGTTATAATTATCGCCCTCTTGGCCTGCAAGGAAATCTCGCCCCCATCGTTCAATAGCAGGATGCCCAAGGATATCTTTATTGATATTATCTTTGACCGATTCAAAGTTGAGGGACATAGAAACCCATGGTGCAAGTGTAAATGCACCAGCCAAGGGAGTCGATATGTCCAATGGCTCGATTGCCGGATGAGGATGAGAGAGATGGGAGAGAACACCCAGTGTGAGATTTCCTCCAGCAGAGGAGCCACCGATGGTAATGTCAGAGGGACTGCGGCTTGATTCGTTTAGCACGTATCTTAGGGCTTCGACCGCTTGTCTCAATTGGGTTGGATACACGGCGTGTGGAGTGAGGGTGTATGTGAGGAAGAATATGGCGACATCTTCACCATCCGGTTTCGCTTCTTCAAGGACATCTGAGACGAATTGGAACTCCTCTATACCGCCAGGCAAGGCAAACCCGCCGCCTTTACAATATTCACTTTAGTAATGACTTTTGTTTTGCCTTTCTTTGGCACCTGCCAAACCAATTGATTGGTGTAACTTACAGTGATAGTAAACGAGGACTTTCTTTGCATTCTTGTTCCCGATCCAGCTACCCTTTGCGCCATCAATCAGGTTCACAGTTTCAGTTGTAAGGCCGTTCCGTTTAGCGAATGCTTCACAGCCTTTATATGTCGGAGGTTGCAACACTCTATAACACAGTGGTAAGTTTCAAAGGTATTGGAGATGGTGCTACTGGGCAAGCACATCGCAACACAAATGGAAGAGGAAAGCATACTGGTTCTGTCTGGTTGAAAATCGCGCTAGCATCTTTCGCATAAGAGCGAGCTGGATATGCTTCTTGAAATATTTGGTTCCTTTTTTACCACGGAACATGCCAGTAATCGAAGCGAAAAGGACAGCCCCAAGAACCGACAAGTGACCTGTAACCAGGTCCAACTTCTCAAACACCGTAAGCGTTGGTGGGTAGCTGGGAGACACCATGGCGAGGACAGCGGATGAGGGTTAAGACCAAGGTGTAGAAAGATGGTAGCACACGCAACTGTATGCGAGTGAACTTCTCAAAAAGCTCTTCAAGGGACGCTGGTATTTATGTATGAGCCATAGCCAAGAAATTCAGGTGAGGAGGTGGTGCAGCCAGCCGTGACAGAGCGGATGGCCAATTGGCCTCTTCCCTGCCAGTCGATTTAGAACCGAACCGGTTGTCATACTCTATCAGCCGGGGGTCCTCTACCGCTAGCACTCAGCCCGGTAGTTGACCAAAGAAACACCCATAGCGAACTATGATCTTTGTCGCATAGCCGAGAAAGTTGACGGGAGGAACCGAGGATAAAGGAACCCCGTTTGTTGCTTTAACGCTAGAGGCTGGCTCTTAGCGCCCCCGCAGCGCGCTTAGCACAACAATCACCATTACAACTCTTTCCACCGCTCACATGAAGACGACAGTGAAGGCAATAACAGATGAAAGGGTGCAGATGATATGATATCGTTGGGAACAACCCAATTTCCGACCTCTTCGGACTTATTCAACCTCAGGGTACACCGTGCATCTATCCGGGGTTGAATATCTAGGGATGGCTGTTACAACTCTCAGCTTACGAGCTGGAATACCTATGTTTGACTATGCCGACATTTACGTGGTAACGATTCAACCATGGTTAAGAGGCTTTCAACTCTCTCATCAGCATTTACCATCATCAATTCATTCTTATTCTTATTTTTTAATTATATATCTTGGGGAAGAGGTCGTATGTTCATAATTATTCTTAAGTTCTATCTTCGGGTATGTTGATAGATGAAGAAAGGAGCTGCAAGGCATGCTTACAAGTTTCCGTTGCTCGGAGCCTCAGCTGGCTCACAGAAAGCCTTGAAGGTGGTAAATGGTGCATCTCCAGTGCTCTCGATAGCGCATTCAGCATTCGCTCCGAGGAAAAAGACATACCCTTCCTTCACCTCTTCGGTCTTTGCAGATCCTATACTAATCTTTCCTTGGCCACTGGTGCAAATGAAGATACTTGGGCCGCAGATACGTTCAAATGTAGCCTTGGCACCGGAGCGATTCAGTTCTGTCCTGATAACACTGAACTCATCAATCGGCGGGTCGTAGAGGAGAGATGTGGAGTTGCTGGAGTAAGCAGTGTTGTTTAGCGTCACGTATGGATATTCAGTGGGCGTCATCTTTTGTTCCTCAATGGGAGCATATGAATACGTAAGCATGCTGGTGAGGGTTGATACGTCCTTGAATTTCGGGGTGAATCCGGCGCGAACAACGTTATCGGACGCGGCCATACACTCGATGATATCACCACTGATGTAGGCGTGAATATCATCGGCCTTCAAAAACATAGCTTCACCTGGGTTGAGCTTGATGAAATTCAAGAAGAAGAAAACGAAAAGGCCGATGTCGTTGGGAAATTGGCCGTTTAGTCGGATAGCAACCGCGGCCAATTCGGATGGATTGCTAGGGTTGGTTGAGGGGGACGATTCGGAGGTTGCAAAGGTTTCAGGAGAGCTCTGAGCGACGGCTGTGAGTTTATCGGCCGCAGCAGCAATAGCTTCCGGGCTTGATTCCAGTAATTTGGTGAAGATCGCCTGGAGAGCTGACTTATTCTTCTTCGTGGCCTCGGCATCGGTGGTGTTCTCCTGGCCTTTGATAGCATTCTCAAACTGCTCAGCTACGTCGTTACCGACGAGATCACGGAGAGGCTCGACAGTGTGAAGGAAATGTACTATTTCAGCGAGAGGGCGGAAACCACAGAGGCCTTCAAAAGGAGTAACGGCAATGGTCATTTCTGGTTTGTGATTATCATCTGCGAGAAATTGAATCAGCTTAGGACCATCGACGTCAATTCGGAGCCTTTAATGAGTCAGACATACCAGGGTAGTTTTTTGAATCTTTCTGGTGCAGAAACTCTGCGAGCTTCTTGTTTGGATGCGCCTGGATACTGAGAGCTTTTCGAATTGAGAGGACTTTGAACAGGAAGGGCAGCTTCCCGCCGTATCGTGCGATGATTTCATCACTCAACAAGGTCTTGTTGCTCTGTACCAAGTCCAATAGTGTCCGTTGAGTCTCGACGTCCTTGGATGGGAGAGATGGATGAGTGCCCATCCATAACTGAATGAACGAAGTCAGTTTCGTGAAACCCAGCAAAAAACACCAACCACAATTACTTACCTCTGCATATGGCTTATCATCCTGCACAGAGAAATCAGCGGCAGGAGTTGCTGCAGCGAACCTAGCAGCAGCAGACTCCGTACCAACCTTTCCTGTATACAAATCGGTTCAGTAACTGCTAGAAGCTGAGAAAAATGATTTTAACTGAGAGTAGTACCCCAATCGTAACTGTTGACACCTATAACCACACAAAGTCATGTCAGTCCACGGATTCATTATTTAGTTGAGTTAGCAAGAAGGGCCCAACTGACCACATTGGAGTCTGAATAGTGGCACCTGCATGGTTGCGAGGCGATAAGCAGGAGGGTGCGTTTCCAACTTCCTTTCTGCTTACTTTATGTGCTGCTTGACACCAACAAACCAACCTCACAAGTGTTTTGTGAATTGAAGACAGCTTTTGTATTGTTGACAACAACACATCAGTGGGATGCTCCACCAAAGCATGAAATAGTCGCAAGCACCCCGCGCTGCCAGGTCGAAATCCCGTGATTTGCACATCATCCAGCGCAGATGTCGTCGGCAGCCAATAGGGAACACGATGCGACTCCCGCGAACGAAACCACGGCTTGCTTTCAAAGTGTCAGCTCTCAAGGTAAAACTGACGGTTCTGGTCTAAACCCTGCGAGCTGCCCAGCCACAAGTTCCACGGGTCAAAGAGCTTCCGACCAGCAAGTTGCACCAGAGCCAGTCGCTGCTTCGACTACGCCACACCCGCGTCTCCCATCATCATCTTCTTCACCGTCATCCAGGCGCAAAAGCAGAGAATGGACTAACAGGGGAAAGGGGAAAGCTAAGGAGACCGTTACCGCTACTGCTCACCCTGATGGCACCCGTGGTACTGAGTTTGGTTCCAACATCTCATCTCCTGCTCGACTCCCCAGCTTCCCAGCAACCTCCAACTTTCACTCAGGCATAGGGACTCGCAGTAAAAAGCCGGACCTTCATTGTTCTCATGAGTGGGAAGCTCTAGCTATTGAAAAAGGGAGGCCTTCTACAAGTATTATGTCTCGAAATCGCCCACGAGGTCCACCAGCCGCTCGCGACAATGGCTTCGCGGCCGATGAAGAAGTCGAGATGTGGAACAAAATCCGTCAGGATATAGGCAAGGCGAAAGAAAGAAACGATAAACAGAAAGTTATTGGACAGCAAATAGCTGCGTTGAACGAAAAAATTGCAAAAAATGGCTCTAGTAAGTGCACACCGTTCTTTTTCTTGGCTCTATCACCGCCTGTTGAGACGCTTTTCCGATCGCCTCTCAAGCAAATACACATTTACTACTGCTACGTAGTATAGCCTGGTATTAATTCTATTCGGAGGCTACGCTTTTTTTCTTCCTGTATTTGCTACGATCGGGTGACCCTGAGATGAGGGCTGCATATTTTGTCAGAAGCATTTTCACGCCAGGCTATTACCAGAGAGCTTGTTTATTTCATCCAAGGAATTGCTGCTAATTTTGCCTAGAGCCCACACTCGCTGAAATTGAACAGCTTGACAGCCTTCATCGTCAGCAGGCGAAACTGAGCGAAGAGGAGAGAGCGATCCTTCATGATGAACCAGCGGATGTCCTGAAGAACTTGGGGATTTTAATTGCCCTGCGGTCAGCGTCTGAAGCTGATCCTCAAAGCAGATCTATGGCATCTTCAAAGCACCGGAAAAGGAAAGCGGAGCTGGACGTGTCGGGGACCGAATCTCCAGGCCCTTCTAGCTCTGGCGTGCCTGATAAGCTTAATAGGCTCAAAGGGAGCACGCATCGGAGTGCCAGTGTCTCAAGTAGCCAGGCCCGGGAGGGAAGTTCCTCTAAAGGCGACGATGGCGCGGAAGGCACCAAAGGGGCTGCAGCAGAGCGAACTGGCCAGTTTTTCGTCGGCGCGGAAGTAGTCTACAAACACAACAAGAAGCAGCATGGTGTGGAAGGTGAAGGAATCCAGTGCATTATCAAAAACGTAACGGGCGATGGAAACAAGAAACGGTAAGCTTAAATACCTTGATCAAGCTAGCACTGGCTCTACTGACAACAACATATCGTAAAGATATGAGGTTCAAGACCCCGAACCCATTGAAAATGGCGAGGAGGGTGCTGTATACAAAACCACAGCGGCATCGTTGATCCCAATCCCACAGCAAGGGTCACCTCTACCACAGTTTCAGTCAGGGAAGCAAGTTCTTGCAAGATATCCTGACACAACCACCTTCTACCGTGCCGAAGTGATGGGATCTAAAAAGGACGTGTATAGACTCAAGTTCGAGGGCGAAGAAGATGACAAGGAGATGGATGTCGACCGTCGATTCGTACTTGAGATCCCTGGCAAGTAGCCAGTGTTGCAGGCAACGTACTGTCTCATGAGTTTACTGATATGCCCTGGTCAAGCTAATGCCCCTGGTTAGAATTATGTTCTGGCGTTTGGAGGTGAAGGAATGGTGCTATTTGATATTATCCGTATTTTCCTATTACTCTTGGAGAATGGTCGCCATACAGGAGTTATTGGATGCGTTGTTATTAGTTATATTTTTAATCATAATTATCGCTGTTGGTGTGTCCTGCAGTATTGGTTGAGATTCGCAAAAATCACACGGAGACAAGTATTTAAAATATTCCTAAAAGCTGTAGCTCCCACCATTAATTTTCGCTTGCGATCACAATATTACCTGTTTGTAGGGCGAATTGTGCTGTTTCTTCAATGGTATCGCAACTCTTTATTGTGTCGTCCGCAGAAAAAGCCCGAAGCCCCGGGATTATTCATAATTACTCAGCTTTTATGAACCCGAGGCCCGCCACGGTTTTTTCAACTCTCAACATCTTCTTACAGCCGGTTATATATCTGGAAATAGGTGAATTCGTCTTGATTTCATATAGAAATCTGCTTTAACACCTTGAGCTTTTATGCGGTGATCGAAATGACGGAGCTCCCATCCCACGCGCCTCTGTTCCCGTCTCCTCACGCCCAACATCCTCCGCATCCTGCCCCAGAGTCACCTTCTCACAGAAATGATACCCCGACGAGCGTACCGGCTTCCACCATTGATGATAATATGATGTCTGCTGTTGAATCCAAGGCATCGTGTCCCAATCGCGATGAGTTTCAGACCTCCGGAACCGCCACTCCAGCTTTGCCCGCCTCCATCGTATCCCCCGCCTTCACCCCTCCATCCACACCTGGTCATACTACTCCGCCTCTAGCTTCGAGAGCCGGAATACTAGATCGATCATCCAATGCGAAAGCACCCAAGCTCCTCCCTCGTCTTCCTCATGTAGAATGCATAGTACGTGCTCGGATACCTACCACGAGTGGCACGGAGATGTTTCTTCACCTTTACAAAAACGATGCCGATAATAAAGAACATCTAGCTATTGTGTTTGGTAACTCTATTCGAAGTCGGAGCTTAGATAGAGTGCGAGAGGGAGAGACGGAGATGGATAGAATGATTCGGGGTGCTTATATTGGAAGGTTAAGGCCCGGTAGAGTCAGCAGCCGGCACGACGACCAAGAGCAGCCTGTTGGGGATGACACCGTGTCCGGGAAGGGATTAGAAAGCCAAGACAAGCCCATAAGGAATATAGAACCGGCAACCCAACAACAAGCCACAGAAACACAAGCTCCGCTTGTCCGGATACATTCAGAATGTTATACAGGAGAGACAGCCTGGTCAGCACGCTGCGATTGTGGAGAGCAATTGGACGAAGCTGCGCGTTTAATGTCTGAAACTTCCTCTTCCGAATCCTCTGAATCAGCTCCAACAGCACCGGGCGGAGTCATTATATATCTAAGACAAGAGGGTCGTGGGATCGGGCTCGGTGAGAAGTTAAAGGCCTATAATCTCCAGGATCTTGGCTCGGATACCGTAGAAGCTAATTTGCTCCTACGGCATCCAGCTGATGCGCGCAGCTACGGCCTTGCAACGGCTATGCTGGTTGATCTTGGCTTGGGAGTCGATTCTACAAGTAGTGGGATCAGGCTGCTGACGAATAACCCTGATAAAATCCGGGCGGTGGAAGGGCACAATAGAGAGGTTATTGTCAAGGAGAGAGTGCCCATGATCCCGTTGGCATGGAGGACGGGAGGTGCTAAGGGGATTAGAAGTACGGAGGTTGAAGGGTACCTGCAGACAAAGGTATGTTGGCCGATCCTTTACTACTTGTTCACAAATACAGGCAATGATTCTAATGTATGGCGATTGATAGATTGGAAAAATGGGACATCTGCTTGGATGAGACCGCGTGTCTCTGTCTTTACCCATCTCAGCATTTTGTCTTAATACCACATAGAGTACAGCGCAGCAAAAGTCTTGAGGCTTTCTTGTCTTGGAAGCGTTACCTCGCTGTTGGCGGGCTTCTTCATATCTTACCCCCCTTCTCTCCCTTCTATTCCCTTTTCTTCTTTTCTTTTGATTTATGTCGTGATGAATTGTATTTTTTTACATGATCTGGTTTTACCGTTATGATACAACTTTTTGTACTATCCTTGTTATAGTGATTTATACGGAGTTCAATTTTTTGGGGACAGGGTGTTTTTTTGGGCTCCATTTGGGCATCAGCCGTGTTTAGGAGGTCATATTTGAGAAAAAAAACAAAACAAACGAAACCGGGAAGCCTTTAGCTGATGTCGTCATCGTGATTTCGGCTTGCTGCTCCTTCATATCATTGCTCAAATGATGGGAAGAAGCAATACACCGCCTTAAGGCCCCCCTTTCTATCCATTGTATTGGACTGTAGTTGGCTACCAGTCCCGAGATAACAGCGAACGGTGGCGCCGCGCTCAACATCCGATCCAATCGTTCTCAGGCCGGACCAAAATCTATAATATGGTTTTATGCAAAATCTCGATCGTGTAACGGCAGTGCCTTTAGGTTCGCGTGCGTGCAACCTGTGAAATATACGCCAATATCTACGACCTGTCGAGTCAAGCCGTCCGGATATATGTGACGTTTGGTATCTGAACTGAGTTTTAAATAAGATACTGCATAAGAGAGTGTCGGTAAACTCGCATCTTCGTGTTCTATTGGACACCAATCCCCCTGTGTCCTGAGAAAACAAACACCAGCTTTATCGTTTTTTGGCAGCTTGGCGTCTTGCACCTGGCTTGATGTGGCGAACGCCGCAAAGACAAGGGGTTTGGGCCTGATACGCGCCTGCATATGGGATAAAAAGTGAGTCGGCTGTTCCCGCCTCCAAAGAGAGCACACGAGTGCTGCTCAGGCTGCTTAGAGTGCTGCTGGGGTGTCAATAGAGCTCTTGATCGCGCTCCACACTCGTTTCCCAAGTCTGCCCCCCACACTTTCTTCGTTCAAGCCCCAGTGACCTACATAACGAGCGGCTCTGTAACATCTAAGCTAGGGGAGTCTCGAACTAGAGAGTCGTGGCGACTCCCGAGGCGTGGCCTTGTTTTGATGCGCGATGACAGGCCCGGATCATTATCATAATAGCCAATCCTCTACACCGGTACCTCTACCCTCGCCGGGGAGCTTCAACGCCACAAGCAGTGCAACAACAGAGGATGATTCCGCTTCGCGCAAAAGACAGAAATCCACCACTTCGTCTCGGGGTGTGGCCAACTTGACCCCAGAACAGTTGGCCAAAAAACGAGCTAACGACCGCGAAGCCCAACGAGCGATCCGAAGACGAACCAAGACACAAATCGAGGCATTGGAGCAGAAAGTGCACGAGTTGACATCTCAACAACCATATCAGGATTTGCAGGAGGCATTGAAACAAGTGCGGGATTTGAAGGCGGAGAACCAGGAGATACGAAGAAAGCTTTCGTCGGTCTTAGCGATAATCCAACCAATCGTTGATTCTGCGGCACAGCAAGACGGCGGCAATTCTTCTGCACAACTGGACTATCGTCGTACAAATGCAGCTCGCTCGGGGTCTCAGTCACAGCAGCCCTGCGGTACGGTTCCAGAGGTATCTCCGAAATCGCGCTCGGATGGTGTTTCCCAGCAGCACTTTCCAAACTCCGGCCCGTTTAGCAAGTCTCTGCACGTTTTCACCAGTCAAGAACGCGCAAACACAAATTCGCCGAGGCCAAGTTTCGATTCGGTTTCTCCAACAAGCTCAGCACATAATATCCACGAATATCGGCAGGAGTGGAATGCGTCAGCCATTACTTCTCAGCGCAGCGACCGCAGCTGGTCGCCAGGCAGCCATAGTCTCGAATACAGTATCAGGGCATCAGCACAAGACCTAGAGCTTACAAACAACGGCGAAAGGCTCGGTCTCAATTTTCTCGTCGATTCATCCCATGTCCCTCGACCGAACGAATTTAGGCCGACGCAAAATAACGTAAACGCCCGCTACCCACACACAAATCAGGGGAGCCAGCAACCATTTGGTGACACAAGCAATATAAGCCCATTCACGGTGCCCGTGCGAAATCTGAATGCTACATGTCCAATAGATGCTGTTCTTCTAGATTTCCTCCGGTCCCGCCAGCGCGAAGCAGAAGAAGGAGCTTCGTCCAAACAGCTCATCGGACCACCATATCCCAGTGTAGCCTCTCTACTTAACCCCGCGAAAAGTGCAGAATCTCACCCCCTCTCAAGGGTTTTTACGGATGTGATCAGTAAATTCCCTAGCATCAACACCCTTCCCGAGCAGCTTGCTGTCGTCTACATCATGTTCCTCATGATGCGGTGGCAGATCTATCCTACGCAAGAAAACTATGAGCGGATCCCTGAGTGGTTAACACCACGAGCGTCGCAGCTTATCACGCCTCATCCGGCCTGGATGGACTACATACCATGGCCCCGCATGCGTGACCGTATGATCGCATCTTATGCTGACTATGACTTTTCGGTCTGGTTTGTGCCATATACGTCGGGACTCTGCCTCAACTGGCCTTATGAGCCTACGGATGCACTATTAGCTACTGGCGAATCGGATGAGTTGACGATAAATCCTGTATTTGAGAGGCATTTACGAGATCTCAACAATTGGTCTCTTGGATCAGCCTTTGACAAGGCATATCCAGAGCTCGGCGAGACAGCAAGGATTAAGGACTGAGATATAGATATAGGTAGGTTATTGCTGTACGAGCGGATACTTCTTCGGCGGTTAATTTTGGGCTTGTTATTATATTATTATTTTTATTATTATAT
>JAPERC010000192.1:0-62537 GCA_030411455.1 Arthroderma sp. MBC 290
ATATATATATATATAAATAAATATAAAGAGGCTACTAGCGGTATATGAACATACCTTGAATCGAAATGGGTATTCATAAGTCCCCGGCGAAAGACTGTAATAAGTATTAGGCGCTGCATGCTCCAGAATTTCCGGTGCGGGGAACACCGTCGTCGTTTTGTAGAGTAGCTGAGGCCTTTGTGTTAGCACTCTCTCCAGCCTACCTTGAGAGCTTTTTCAGCAGGGTGCCTTACTTTGTGGACCTCTACTTCAGTACGTTTTTTCTCCGATCGTTCGCTGTGTGGATATTTGGGAGCCGACAGCCGAGAACGGCTTTCACCCTCGAGCTTTACAACGATCGAGGATATAGGGGTGTCCGTATGTAAAGTAAGAATTGCTGTACCTGTTATAAAGTCGAGGTTTGTGTAATGCGCATGAAGCGTGTCAAGGTGCAAACGAACAGCCATCGTTGAGAGTCGGCGGAATGCCCCACGTTCAGACCTGGCAGCTCTGCATCCCCTAAGTCAAGTTCCAGAACTAAAAGGGCATCTTCGATTTTTTGCCTACTGTATCAGTGTGATTAAGCGTTCACTGCAGATATTAAAAATTGTATTGAGAAGATAGGCAGAAAGAATGTTAGATCAATGTACGCAGCACTTTGAGGTAATAAACTATTTCGGAGTTAGTTTTGTTAGCGTACAAAAGTATGACGTCTAGACTTGCTAGCTAAACGTTGTCTTGGCATCCCTAATATCACTGTCATTATTAACAGTGGTGGAGGGAACTCGGGCATCTTCTCGGTTTGGCGCCTTGCTCTTTATACGCAAAGTAGATTTTACACTGAACAATTCTACACTTTTTGACATGTACGAGGACAGCAGCCTACATGGGTCCTTCTTTCTGTTCTCCCTACTGATCTTGAAACAGTGGCTTAGGTACTTCCAAAAGTGATTGGCTGAATTCTAAGACAGCACGAACGGGAAGACATTATCGATACGCCCGTTGAGGCGTTTAGTTATTATAATACTTGCTCTTCAACGGGAGAATGGGCTGATATAGCGTTGCCACCTCAATAAACCCTTGTGCGCGAGTCTGTTACACCGAGGGGAGACGATCTTTTTCTTTCTTTTTCTTCGCTGGCTAGCTTTTGTATGACGTGGGCATCCTTATCACATTAGGGCACCGATCACAGTTGGTGAGATGCAGCGTCCTTCAAAATGAACATCTCAATTTAATGTCTTTGAAAGTGAGATACAAACGCAGGTGGTCGATACAGCACATGCATGGGTATATCAACCGCTATTCGCTCAAACATCAGGCACAACGCGAAAACATGGGACAGTAGGTAACGAAATTAAAGGGCTGTTTCTAGGAGTGCTTCAAAAGTCGCGGGAGTGGAATCTATCCACGAACGCCACGGGCATTTAGCTACCCTTTCGAGCATCTTTAGTTTGTGGATAGGTAGCTGGACTCAGACAGCCTTTTCAATTTTCTCGGGAACTTCAGGCCGAACTTCCAATACTGCCTGGATTAAATCATTTACCACCTGGTCTCCCTTCGTCTTGCCCGACTCTTGAATTTCCTGGAGCTTTGCCTCGGCATCCTTATTAGCATCCACCTCTGCTTTCTGGTTTCCACTAGAGTGCTGCAAGTTGTTCAACGTTAGCATTGGCAATAGGCTCGCACCTTATCTCAGCGATAAGCACGCGCCAGGGTATCCAGCGCGGTAGAATGGTCATCTCCTTACCTCAGCTTCAAAGCGCTTGAACTCCTCCTCTTTTTTTGCTCTGTATTCCTCAATCTCCTTCTGTGCCTCAACTTTAGCGTCCTTTATTCTTCGAGTACGGTCTGTAATGCGTTAAAATATGGCCTGGATAACGGGTGGAGGTTCAAACCAACATTCTCTGGCTATCCTTTCGAAATCATTAAGTTAGTTAATTCACCACAATAGCAACCGAATGACAAGCACCCACCACTTTGCACGATTTTCTGTGCTTCCCTTTCCGCCTTGACGATGATTGGGTTAGCAGAGTTTCCGTCATATGGTAGATAAAGTCCAAGGCCATACATCGAGCAGCGTTTGAATACCGGCGGAGTTTTGCGCGGACTTGAATGAGAACTATTAGCTTTAATACTGAATACAGAGACCATTTTACATACCATGTTTGATATCCGTCAAGAAATTCACAAGAGGTGGTTGTGATAACTGGATGGCAACTGGCAACAAGACTGAGTTGACGTAGGTATCTGAGCACAGCGATCGACAAATTCTAACACGTGATGTTATCGCGTCGTTCGCCCTTCAGGATAAATCTTTTTCCTGAGCTACAATTTCTCTTCGATATCAAGAGAAGGCTTTATCTACACGTATTATTTCGCATGCAGCCGGCTCCCTGCAAGAAGTAACTATGTCGCAGGCTTCGAAGGTGACCCTTGGTTTGACGACGCTAGCCACTGCTGGTATCGTTTACTTCGTCCACTGGGCTCAAGAAGCCGATCGAGCGGTACGTTGAAAACGAATCATACAATATCATAGCTTTGCAATAGGCTACTCACTTTGGATATTTTTAGGCTATGCATGCGGGTGTCGAGCGCGATATGGAACAGCAGCGCATCAAACGAGAACGGCAGGCAGATTTCGAGCTTCAAAAGAAACTCGAGGAGGAATACAGGAAAGTCCAGACGGTTTCTGATAGCCAGCATGTTGCTGTCTCACAGGGCAGCGGCAGTACGAGCCAATAAGGCCAGGCATTCAAGCATTAACCGCTCGAGGGGTTAGCCTCCGCACAATTAACAGCGGAGAAGCTGCCCTAGCTCACGCAACCACAAACCGATATAACAACCGGCCCTTTGAAGACTCTAGGAGCCGGTATGTGGATACATATCCGGGTAATATATTGCTCGCCATATGCTCAATTCAGCTGCGGTTTGAGCCAAAAATGCAAATGGGCTATCGACGGAGCGTATCAGAAGGTCAAAACAATATGGCACATTGGAATAAATCTCCGCCGATGCCATTTCCCGTTTGACGTAACACTTCACATTTGTACCTTTTACTCTCCACTCAATCCTATTCAAACATGTCGACAAATTCGGCAGTTTCTATCTCTAGATCTTCATCGAGATCAGCACAGACGGCAATGGTACTCGGAGTATGGGGGTATAACAAACTCTGGTTTTAATTAACTTTTGATATGATTCTTGTATTTTTATTTTTTCTTTGTGGTTTGGAAATTCAAGATATTTTGCAGCTGCAATAATGATTTATGATGCTACGTAAACGACGCTATCTGCGTGATGGATCAACGTGGACAGGGAAGAAGAAGTCAGGCATGGACTTTGGGCAACATCGTTTGGCCCATCCTTGCAGATTTCCCCTCATGATTGCAGCCTGAAGATTCGTGCGTTTTCAACCGGGTTATGTAATGCGTTATCGTTCACCCAGCCTGTGACGATAAGAACCCCTAACAACGAAGGCCTGAATCGACCAACGCCAGACTTTTGGGTTACGCTGGGCATGCAGCGATGGGTTTTGATGTCTGATCGTTGCAGCCAGCCACTTGGCACCTCTGGATACTCAGTATTCCAGCACAGAAGGTCCCGCTATGGCTTCGAAATTAAAATGCTGCTGCGCCAGACCCGATTGTCCACATCTTGAGCGCAATACCGCCACACTCGAGGAGCTAGAGAGGGATGTGGAAATAGCAGCACGGCTGGGTCAGGTACTGTTATCTTTTAGCCATCGAGGACCAAGGGCAATGTTTTCCTCTCTAACCTTCGTTCCATTTAGGCCCTTCTTGAACGGCATGAGAGCTATAAATCCGAGGTAGAACTTGATCGCGGGCGGATGCTTTCTAAAATGGAGAAGCTAGAAAGATGCAAGCTGGAGACCGAGGCTGAAAACTCGAGGCTTTCTGCGGAAAATAATGATCTCACAGACCAGCTTGATTGCTTAAACCAAGCTATTGCAGAGTCAGATACACAGATACAAACATTAACAGCGACTTTGGAGAGGACGCAGCTCGAAGCTCAAAGCCTAGCTGTCTGTGCATCACGTGCAACACTGCTGGAGGAAGAACTGCATAAGATGGAGAAGGACCAGGCACGCTTACAAGAAGAAATCACCGTTACCCAAGAGGGCGAGAAGAACGCGATCCAACGGTGGAAGAAAGCGGAAAATGGCCTTGAGAACCTGCACGAGCAGTTGGACCAGATGGAAAACGAGACAAGAGAGGAGCGAGAGAGGACTATGGAGCTATCTAAGAGGATGCAAAGGAGTCGGGCGGACGGAAATGAGAGCATCTTAGCTGGGGGGTCGAAGCCGAGTAACCAGAACAGGAATAAGATTGGCATGGCCTCCCATTTTGTGGGAGACATACTTCAAGAGAATGCAAAGTTGCAGCGATTCGTTGTCGAATTGAAAGAGCTGCTACAAAATTCGGACGAAGAAGCGCAAAACCTACGGGAGCAAATGGCTTTCCATCGATCACTGGATCAGATTCTGTCAGCGAGAGAGGGACATCAGGGAGGCTATCGTCTTCCGCTCAGTGAAGAGCTGAGATTCAGGGAACCCGCGAGAAATGAAGTCCATGTGCATCATCACTACCACAACTCTATAACTGCATCGCTGAGGTCGAAGCCGAGAACGGGACGCTCCCAGTTTCCTGCACCCCATCAACAAAGAAATGTATCTGCTCCACCTCCGTTCATGCTAAAACCGCAGAAAAAGAAACCTACAACGAGAAAGGCTGCCAAACGGACGAGGCCCACCGGTTTTTCAACTCCAGTCACACGAGCAACGAATGCTCCAGCGTTATCTTCGCCCCCGAGTTCTCCTCAATCAGGATATAGGACATCCTCTATATTCGACCCTTTCGATGAAATTGAGTCATCCCAACCGTCCAGCCCTGAGAATTCCAATCTTACATCCCCTCAACCTAAGTTGCGGGATTGTGAGTCTCTTTCTTACCCCTCAGTCAATGCTATTTCTGAGATAATGGAACAACGAAAGCGGCTAGTAGATCTGCCGGGCCCCAGGCTCCTTGAGTCCGTGGATGATTCAGAGGTAGTTTCGGCGCAAGACAGCAGGAGCACCCACCAAGAATATGGCACATATTCGGACCCCATATTGATTAAAGATGTGAAGAACTTGTGTGATCCGAACCATCGACATGATAGCGCGACAAATAGTCTTTGCGATAACCCCAGTATAGCTTCCTTGCCGTCGCCATCCGACCAGACAAAAATACAGGGGCCCCACGATAGCCTCATATCCATCTTCAGCACCGATTACCGTGAGCCTAGCGAAGTTGCTTCTACGTCAACGTGCGCATCTCTTAGCTCTCATCCTCTATCCTCCGCCGGTATCATATTTTCAACAACGGCACCTATTATTTCAAAGACGAATGTCGTCATACCTAAGGCTTCAATGCCCAACGATAAAACATCCTTATCGCTTCTCTCTTCCGCAGCCTCTTCGTCAGTCTACTCCGGGAAATCTGAACCTCTAACCGAGAGAACACCAGAAGTAGTGCAAAAAAGAGGTGTTTCCATACTGCCTAAATTTCCTGTTCGGCTCCGAGCCATCAGCGTTGGTAGACGCGTTGGTAGTTGGGTTCACAAACGGCCTTCCGCACAATCGAAAGATTTTGTCAATGAATCGCTCTCCAGCACCTCCCACACTACAGTAATGGCGAGATCTCCGGGAGTGAATCAAATCGGACCTATATTTGGTTTACGCCCTCCGAATCCTGCACCAACGTCGGTTCACGTCCAGGGGATTGATCACGTTTTACTACAAGAGACTTTACTTGAATAATTTCTTCATTCCTATTTTGTCCTTTACTAAATTTCGGTTCAATTTCTCTGTCATACCTTGCATCCTTCGGTTGATGAAGCATATCGGAGTCACAGGTTTCGCTATTTACCACACGGTCCGATCAATCCTGTCTCACCTATTACCAAAAGGTGCCTAAGCAGGCAATCCTGTCCTATATTTCTTTCGAGCTACTTATATGCATTATACCCATTTTATCTGCCCTTCTTACAGCCACAGCTTGTTTGGCCCCCTGGCTAGGCGCCATTCGTTTGACCTTTAATATGTAATCCCATAGCTTCGTATATAATGGCGCAATTTGACCCATCTTGAGTCGACTGAGGATATTTCAACGAGTATTCCAATGTCCCACTTCTACCCATATATGTTAAACCAGTATAACTAAACCAGGAACAAAAGAGTTAGTTTCGCCTGAGAGACAGCCACCACTTTCTACTTTCGTTAACGTATTAGATGCCTGCTATACACTCTAAAGTGTTTTGATGACAATACAACGGCACCCAATTACCCGATGGACAGTCATGGGGACATACGACCTAAAATAGAATTTCATATACTGTCTGAGGAGCGGCCTGGCGTTATCAAGTATGTTCGAATAGGAACATCGGTCTTATGGAAAAATCCATCTTGAGTATCGGGGGAGGGCGATTCAAATTCTATTAGACGTGCATCGAAAGAAGATGAATCTTGAATGGAAAACGTCAGTCAGCGATTCTCTGATCGGAGCTTCCACACAAACCAGAGGAGTAACATATCGTACCACAGGCCTTTAGGAACTCATTAAAAGTATTTAAATTGCGAAGTGTGGCGGATATAATAAACTTTTTAACAGAATGATTGTCAAATAAGTCATGAAGTGTCGAAAGAAGTAGGGGTATCAGATCCGTGTCGTAGATCTAATTCCAAACAGCTTGTCGTTAGCGCCCAATTGAAAGAGTCTCATATATGGCCTCGAATTTTATCAAAGATTGCTGCCACGTACCAGATCAGCCCCTAGAGCTATATCAAGTGGATACGAGAGATTACTGTCGGCATGGTTTGTGTCATGGAGCGGGTTGCCCCATTCCCAGGTGCAGGCATCAATTTTTTGAGTATCCAAGTGATTTTGTGATATGCATTGTTGAATATTCGAAATCAGTGCAGGGTCCCGATCCGTTGCCAGTACCTTATTAGCATGAAGATATTTGCCACAATACATCGAAACTAGGCCCGTCCCTGCGCCCAGCTCGACAACGTTTTTCCCGTTGATGAGGCTCTTCCCAGGCGGCGTAGAAAGGTATGTTCCCAAGTGCAGTGCAGCTTCCCACGTCCTGAAGCCTGTGGTTCCTGATGATAGTATTAGACCTCGGTTTTCCATGGTTACAATAGATTGCTCATTCTGAGGGTTAGATCCCCCAGGCGGGGTGTATTTTATGTAGGATAATTTTTGAACTTCTTCAAGCGGCGACGGTTTAGGTTGGCTAAGGCAATGGCTCCAACTAGACATGAGTTCATCGGATATCTCCTTTAAAGCACAATACATGGTCAGGATACATAGCCAAGCAGGGTGAATGATGGATACGCATGGGTAAAGGCCGTAGGGGGAGGGGTAAAGGCAGGTGCCGATAGTCGTACATCCACTTCAGGGTCCGAAATTGATTCTTCAATTTTTGCTAACAGTAATTTGAGAAGCCGCGAGCGGTAGCTTAGTGGGGGTATCGGCCACAATATGGCTTCGTTGAACATATTTTGGTATATCCATTGTTGAGCCGCATACTTGATAAGTGTGCTTGAAGAGGGGATTGAAAGCTGCGGTAGTTCAACAGCCTGGAAATATTGAGCAGCAAATTTTCTGAGGTCACCCTCCTCATCCAAAGATAAAAGTCCCATATCCTACTAGACGTAATATATGATTGAATACAGAGGAGGTGAAGAGGAAATATATTCTACAATTGCAGGTGGAAGTGGATGACAAAGATTATGTACCGCCACAAGGCTGGACCACGCTAAAAAAAAAAAAGAAAAAGAAAGTTCCTCGTTTGGACTAGTGCGTAAAGCCACACTTGGCGCTAGCCGAAATCCCACACCAGCAAAATCGAAATCTTGTCTGAAAGTTCGATGTGAGCGACAACCCTGACGACAACAGCAGCCAGCGACCCGAATATCTGCGGCGCGGATCTATTTTGAACAAGGACAGATTCTCACCAAGATCGCCGGAGGGTTCGATACTGTTCATCACACAAATTTCATCATGGCCGACGCTCCAGTTACTCTGCGGACCCGCAAGTTCCTCCGCAATGCCCTTCTAGGACGGAAACAAATGGTGGTGTAAGTTCAGTTGCAGTCGCTTAGGAAATCAAGGAGGCGCTTTGTCCTGATAGAGTTATATCTTTTCTGTTTGGAGTCAGATGGGATAATCTCAGAGAGATACTCTATACCAATATCAGGTATTCGCACGTTTCGGTTCTCTGATCTGGCTAACGACGATATTCTATAAACCGACAGTGATATCCTCCACCCCAACCGCCCAAACATCTCCAAGGACGACCTTAGAGGCAAGCTTGCAGAGCTCTACAAGTCGAACAAGGACCAAGTATCCGTATTTGGTCTCCGCACTCACTATGGTGGTGGCAAGACCACTGGTTTCGCCCTCGTTTACGATTCTACCGAAGCTTTGAAGAAATTCGAGCCCCGTTACCGACTTGTCCGTATTGGTGCCGCTGAGAAGATCGAGAAGGCCAGCAGACAACAACGTGCGTTATTACTATTTTTTCTTTATGCCCAGGCAGCGAATATCATGTGCAGAACACCGGTCAACTAATATACACTGTTATCTGGAATTATAGGCAAGACGAGAAAGAACCGAACCAAGAAGCTACGAGGAACGGAGAAGACCAAGGGTCCCAAGGCCAAGAAATAGAGTACATGACATCGGGTATGACAGTTATGGATGGGTGCACCTTGAAAATTGGTTTCATAATGGTCCAGGGCTATTGATTTTATGTATCTCCGGAACTATCAATGGTGTACGTTAGCGGTGAATAATGCCATTGGGGGACGCTTCGTCGAGCTGCCAACTGGCTATTTTCCTCTTTTAATTAAGGGAATTAAACAGTTTTTCTTGTTCAACCAATCTATTTGGATGGATTTCGAGTGTTTTGGTTTGCCGGTATCAAGATGGATCTATTTTTAATACACACCATAACGCCACAGGTAGACATGAAATCTGAAATGGTTAAGCCCTATAAATAAATGACAACTATAAGCGGGGATGGACGGCATTCCACAGCGTGAGGCTAAGCTTGATATCATTTCCCTTGATGCGTTATTAAAGCTGGGTTGGCCCGAGAGCCCCTGCCCTCGATATTGTTGTGTATTAAGTAAATTCAAAGCTGGTGACGGGTAAACATGTATCAAAACTTCATGGAATCTTGCCTCCGCCCAAAACCCGAAAAGGCCTCCCAGAAATGTCAAAGAAACGAAGGTTAGGCAGGTACAAAAAAAATGGCAGCATGATCGAGAGCAAGGCCTTATCAAGGGGTCTAGCCGCTTGTTGGAGGTTGGTATTATTGGAATATTCTGGCGATGTTGGGAAGCTGGATCGATATTCAGCAGCAATCAGGATTTTGGATAGGATGCGGCGATACTGAATGGATTGATGTGTCATTTGTTGCTGGATTGTCTGCCAGTTTAATTATCGGATTTTTCCAACCAGGTGGGAAAGGCAGCCTCTCGGGGGTCTTGCCCCCGCTTGGTAACGGCCCCGGATAGCCTTCCGAGCTTAATACGTATCCAAACTCCGCAATAGGGGAGCTTGAAGACGGTGTATGAAAATTCGCTGGTGAGCATGTCGGTCTGGAGCTCATCCGTGTGCAAGGTATACCGCTAGGAACACCCCCATCAACAGTCGAGCGGTATGCTGGCTTGTATGTGGAAGTCAACAAGGTAGTTGCAGTGGAGTTTGCGGACTGTCCCTCAGTGAGTGATCCTGAAGGGAGAAAAGTGCTACTACCCCGGTTGGTGGTTGGATTGGGTAAAGTTCTATCATGCGAGGGCAGGACCCCTATTCCAGGTATTGGGGTATTCGGGTCAATAGGCGGCGATGTATGAGAGGCCCGGGTGGCCGGGGGGAGGCTAGGATTGGATGAGCGATCTCCCTCTGGGTCAGAGTATAGGGCGCTGTTGCACGATTCAACCCTATCTGAAGAGCGCCAGATCCGACCAGCTGTATTATTGCCACAAACGCCAATAGCGCCTAGTGCAGAATTACTTGACAAGTAGGAAGATATATTTAGACCATAAGCGGTATCTTCATCGTAGCCCACTTGATACAAGGTTCGATAGTTTGATAATGGCTCAAAGAGAGCCCCATACTCAATGGAGGGCTGGGTCATCGAGTAGGAGGGAGACATCAAAGCAGCTGAATGCATAGGTGCGATAGCTCGAGCCATATGTGAATTATATCCTATCTGCTGGTGGCTCCTACTCGAGGAGGCGTTGGGACCCAGTAGAGAACACGCCCATCCAGCGGCATAGTGGGATTTCGTCTGCATTGGAGCTGAGTTTACCTACTCCACTAGTCAATAAAAGACGGCAAACATATGGCAGTCCACGAACCCTTAAGAAGACACAATCGTCCGATTTTGAGCTTCTACAGTTCGAGCAAGCCTGCCCGTTTCCCAAGTCGCCGCTACATTTTATTTTTCGCCTGCGGCATCTCTGGCACTATAACTCAAGTTAGCAAGGTATTGTGAATGAGTAATATTAGGGCAGCTTACAGCAACTGCAGTGCGACGCCTTTGGCTTTGGCTAATGTTCTTGCTATCATCACCGCTGCCCCTCGAAGGATCCTGCGCTTCTTCCTGCATCGTTTGAGAGCTCAGGTATGGAGTACTGTGATCCCTCTGCGGCTGTAATTTGACTTCCTCTTCGGCCTGGCAAAATGGTGTCCCCATTATCAAGCAAAGCCAGCAGCGAAAATGGGGAATACGTCGTGTTCTAGAGTTCTATACGTCCAATCGAAGAAGGATAAAAAAAAGGAAACAGTTTTAGAGACGAAAGGGGTTATCGAAGATATACCGAGGTAGAACCAGCCAACATTGGTTGATGAGCTACTTGAATATGCAGTTCACATATCTTGGGAATCTGTCTGGGTATTCCGCATCATGATACTCTTTGATCAATGCTTTTCTCGCCTCCTTTAAAACGGAAAAGCTCCTGTTTTAAGCAAGGAGGACAGCTGTTGATAGCATGCAGGTATTATGCAGGAAAGTAAACACGCTATTCTAGAACCCTTGACGAACAGAAAAGAAGCAGAAAGGCATACAATAGTTTGTTAGTCTCTCAATGACTTTGAAAATTCATATAATATTGAATCCAAAAGTAGTTTTGATAAATACCTTGAGGTTTTAGGTAGTACCAAACACACATGTATGTCCCCGGTTGCACTGCTATGCGCTCAGTATTTTAACATGAAGAAACGTGAACCTGACAGCTGTGGAATTCAAGTATGACAAAAAAAATGTCTCATGTTCTCCAGATTCTCCTTTGGTTCATATGTGACAATAGGTATATGGGAATATTATTAAGACAGAGCCTGTGACACACAGGGCGAATATGACCATTAATGTGCCAAGAAAATGCGCACTTCTCATCGGTACAAGGTAAGACTCGCAATGTCGCTTAGCAACAAACAAAGAAGCTTACATATAAAGGGTACACTCACACCAGGAGGCTACCATCGGAGCAGGCAACCGATTGTGTTTGTCATATGGACTGTAAACTGGTATTGGGGCATGGTCGGGATGTTTGCTTCTTGCAGGATGCCAATTGTTTATTGGCTGATCATGGAAATGCAGGATATATAAAGCAAACATCTTAAATGTCAACTAAGCGCATTTTCTTTAACGCAAGAAAAATGAAACATAGAAGACACTTCTTACTCCCCAACCAAAGTGATTGCTCCTTTGACACATGGTTCTGTTTCTTGACGCGATGAGAAATCTGATAAGAAACACTTGACTGTTTAAACCCATAAGTATAGAGGAGCAGGGTAAGCAGTATGGCGTTTCTTTTACCTCTGAAATATTCTATATATGAACCATGTCCCACTTATGATGGGCAGTGTGAGTGAAAAGCTGTCTAGTTCTTGTGTAGCTATGAGGAGCTGTTAGTTGTAAATTTTAGATCACTCCAGGTTCTAGAAACATTTATTGTTGCTCGACTTGCCTCAACTTCGTACATGGCCCCTGTTTAGTGCAAGGGTCCCATTGAGTGACAGCGATGAAGTCCACGTATGTATGTACGCTGGCCAGTTCAAATCCCAACATATAACATGCGCGAGGGATATTAGACAGGGCGGCCGATGCAACCGAAACCAGAGAATAGAAGAACTGCCAATAATCCAAGCAAAGTCGACGCTGTGGAAGCTGTGGAGTATGTTGTCTGGTGTGACAAGCAATAGAGTCTCTTCGCAAAGGATGTATGTACGGGGTATTTCCATATGCTGGAGGTGCACCATGAGTCGCAGCGACTCTCTGCAACTTCCCCCTCTGTCTGGTATTCTGTGCTCTCCTTGATTCGCTGGTGGTGATATCTTGGCGCTCGTCAATGCGCCAAGATCACGGGTTTATATAAGCCCGGCAGCAAGCTTATCCTGGGTTGCCTCAGACACGATGTGAGGACCAACAACCATGGAGAACACAAAGGCGATTCCTTGAGGCTTTAAAGCTCCGAACAGACAAACTATCTCTTATCACAATGAGTGTGCTTCTGGAAACATCCGTTGGTGATATTGTCATCGATCTCTTTCCCGATGATTCTCCTGAAGCGTGCAAAAAGTAAGTGACCTTCAAGAGTCCACCCCATTGTTCGCCGCAGACTTTAAGTGACTGAGAACGGAAACTGAGGAATCTAGTCCAGCTTTCTGAAGCTATGCAAGATCAAATATTATAATTTTTCCCCGGTACACAGTGTGCAAAGAAATTTCTCTTGCCAAACTGGTGACCCGATTGGCCCAGACTCCCCAGATAGCGATGGTGGCTCGTCGATATGGGGTATATTGAACGGCGCCTCGCAGAAGAACTTTCACGTCGAGTTTTCGCCGAAATTGAAACATGTCGAGCTTGGGACTGTCAGTCTAGCTACCGTTCCTTCGCCGCGAGACCCCGATAAGCGTCTAGCCGGAAGCCAGTTCATAATATCTCTCGGCAAGGACCTAGAGTACTTGAATGACAAAGCTGTGGTATTTGGAAGGGTTGTGGAAGGGTTTGACGCTCTTGATAAGATTAATACGGCATTTGTTGATGAAAAAGGACGGCCGCTTAAGGATATCCGCCTTAGACATACCATTGTTTTAGATGATCCCTTTGAAGATCCTCCGGGGATGGTCGTACCACCAGAGAGCCCCCTCCCATCTAAGGCGCAATTAGCCACTGTCATGATTGCCGACGATGAGCAGCTAGATGAACAGACCGATGTACATGCCTTAGAGGAACTAAGACGAGAGCGAGAGGCACGAGCGCAGGCATTGACTCTGGAAATGGTGGGAGACCTACCTTTTGCGGAAGTCAAGCCGCCGGAAAACGTACTATTTGTTTGTAAACTGAACCCAGTTACCCAAGGTATGAAACGACAAGTCTGTCAGTGCTATTACATTCTATTGACGCGTGAATAGATGAGGATCTCCGCCTTATTTTCAGTCGATTCGGGAAGATAATATCTTGTGAGGTTATAAGGGACAAAAAGACCGGCGACAGTCTCCAGTATGCATTTATTGAATTTGAAGACCAGAAAGACTGTGAGCAGGCATATTTTAAAATGCAAGGGGTACTTATCGATGATCATCGAATTCATGTCGACTTCTCTCAAAGTGTAATGCTCTGCCTCCTCCCCCTACCTTTCTCTCTGTCTATCCAGTATGGCGTGGCTAACCGCTCGAAATAGGTATCTAAACTTTCCGATACCTGGAGGACGGCCACAAATGAGAAGCGATCCGGCCAATCTGGAGGCTTTGGGGGGATCTCTAATCTGGAGAAAAAGCGCCAATATCGGACGGTGCACACATCGGGGAATCAGAGCGGTTATGGGATGGTATTTGATAAGGGCGAATATGGTCGAGGCCGCCAATCCCGCCGAGAATGGAGGTCGCGGAGTAGGAGTCCGCAACATCAATATTCTCATCGCGATAGATCGCCTACAAGACGGCGAACTGACAATCGCCATGTACAGGGGCGTTCTAGATATGACGAACGTCACTAATTCCTCACCATAGCAACAAGACGCTAACTAAATTATACTATTGCGCGGTCCTCCCGCACATCCCACAGGATCACTCCTGCCAGCCGTCATGTAAAAATTTGCACCTGAGGGATTTACCAGGGCTGAGGAAAGAAAGGAGAATATTTCAGATGCCTGTCTTCAATTTTTTCACTCCTGAATCTTTATTTAGCTACTATTATTCTCCCGTGTCTTATGTTTTCCTCGGCGTGGTGACAACATGCATAGGAACTATCTTGCCCCAGTGGGGACCCTGCTCCAAAGATGGCTGATCGAAAAAAGAACATGGAAGTACTCCGCCATCGTTGTCCCACCTATCAAAATCCATTCTACATATATATTCTTAGATAGGCTCGATCTGCGGGATCAATTCCAGCCCAAAAAACAGTATCAAGGTGTATGTGTTCGTGTCAAATGTCTCTGGAGTGCTGCCCAAAAGCACACACACCATCACAGAAAGATCTACCAACAACACACAAACCCATGCATTATTGGTATTTTTGGCGAGACTGGTAGGTTTAAGACAGGCCAACACGGCCCACTCCATCGTGGCTTGCAGCTTAGCCCCATAATAAAGGGCTCAGCTCCCGCGCTAGTCACCTGATGCACCCGGCGTGTTCTTAAAAGCGGCAGGGGGCTTACCAGAAACCAAAAGAAGACATATGGAGGCGGTTTCCTACCAGATCTGACTTTCCTCCTTCTCCTTGTTTTGTTTATCCCTCTTTAAATACCTTAACCTTGCTCTCTAATTCAAACCGAGAACTCTCTACCTACCAGACAACGCACAATTACCAGCGATATCTAACTAAAAAAGCATATCGACAAAGCCGTTTAACTCATACCTCCACCAGTCATAGCTTCGATCTTCAATTTCCAGTGCCAAAATGTCAATCAAACATGATGTATCCCCCTCCGAGCCTACACTTGAGCAACTAAACAGTTTGAAGCAAGAATATGAAAAGGCAGGCCAATCCCATGTCTTTCAGTCTTACGATTCCCTGAATTCCGACGAGAAAGCACGGTTCTTCCAGCAAGTTTCGGAATTTAACCCTCACCGCATCAACGAACTCGTTCAACGAGCAACTCAATCTATAGAATCATCCACAGACCATGCAGCAGGCCAGCTGGAACCTCTCCCTGAGACTGCGACAGCATCAATTCTTGATTCCGACCCCGAAGATTTAAAGCGATGGTATCAGGAGGGCTTGCGTTTGATAGGGGATAACAAAGTCGCGGTCGTCCTTATGGCCGGTGGCCAGGGCACTAGACTTGGTAGCTCAGATCCAAAGGGTTGTTTCAATATCGGACTCCCCAGCGGTAAATCGCTTTTCCAGATACAAGCTGAGAGAATCTCCAAGCTGCAACAATTGGCTACTGAGGTTTCCAATAACAAGACTATTGAGGTACCGTGGTATGTCATGACAAGTGCGCCAACCCGCAAACCAACCGAGCAGTTTTTCGAGGAGCATAACTACTTCGGACTTGATAAAAACAATGTGACCATCTTCAACCAGGGCGTGCTGCCTTGCATATCAAATGACGGAAAAATACTCCTGGAGAGCGCTTCTAAGGTAATAGGAGCATCCTCCCCGCTTCGTTTATATAAAGTAATAACAAGCTAACGGATTTACTGATTAGGTTGCTGTTGCCCCCGACGGTAATGGTGGAATATACCAAGCGCTTATAAGCTCCGGTATCCTAGGCGACATGAAACGACGTGGAATTGAACATATACATGCTTACTGCGTTGATAACTGCCTTGTGAGGGTTGCTGATCCAACATTCATTGGCTTTGCAGCATCCAAGAAGGTCAACATTGCAACAAAGGTCGTTCGAAAACGCAATGCCACCGAGTCGGTGGGCCTTATCGTTCTCAAGAACGGCAAGCCGGGCGTGGTTGAATACTCAGAAATTGACAAAGCTACCGCGGAGGCTAAGGATCCTAAACAGCCAGGTGTGCTCAAGTTCCGGGCCGCAAATATTGTCAATCACTATTATTCATTCAATTTCTTGGACACGATGGAGAGTTGGGTTTCCTCTATGCCGCACCACGTTGCTAAGAAGAAGATTCCGTATTACGACGCCCAGTCGAAAACTACTATCAAGCCCGAGCAACCAAATGGTATCAAGCTCGAGCAATTTGTGTTTGACGTGTTCCCATTGGTTCCGTTAGAAAAATTTGCGGCCATTGAGGTCAAGAGAGAAGATGAGTTTTCGCCTCTAAAGAACGCGAGAGGTAAAGGAGAAGACGATCCTGATACGAGCAGGAGAGATATTATGGAACAAGGACGCCGATGGATCAAAGCTGCCGGTGCGGACATAAGTGAGGAATCCGAGGCTGCACAAGGCATTGAAGTGTCGCCTATCATCAGCTACGTAAGGAACACCCTCCTGAGATTTCAATGCATGGAAGCTAACTTTCAATAGGGTGGTGAGGGCCTGGAGTTTCTCAAAGGTCGAACAATTAAAGCGCCAGCTCTAATTGAAACCGAAGCCGCAAAACCCTAGACGGGCGCACTCCGCACCGTAACGGGCAAAATCCTACTTTTTCAACATCCACATATTCATACATACTTAGGCATGGAGTATGCTTTTCGGTGTTTTCCTGGGGGAGTCCTCGGCTGGGTCTATCCTGGAATTGTCTATTATTGTGACATAGCGCTAGTTTTATATCAAACAACGAGGAGCATTAAAATAGTGCCCATCGGAGGAAGGGCTTTTATACACATGCATACATTGTCGCTCTAAAGCTATTCCCTTGCCCGTAGATTATTCCTGCTGTCTTCCTACGAGGGGTATCCCGGCATTCGTCATCAACTCTGGCTATTGGTTTCAAGATGCTTAACTGAATTACACTTTGGACGTAGATTAACCGTTAAGTATATCCATCAGGCGCAGGGCATAGTACGGATGCAATGCATAGACACATGCATGCTATAAAACGGAATTTACGTCAGAACGGAGGAGAGTTGGACATTTACCGTGGCACCCGAGGACCAGAGAGATCTTGGAAAATGTCACTAACTTGATCGAGCAAAGTTCTCGAGCCAAGAAATTTTTCACATCACTACCTCTAAGAACACCCGTTAGAACTTTTGCACTGGATTCAGTTGCTTTACACAAGTTACATGAACAGATAGCACTGACAGCGAAACAAAACACAGCACCGGTTTTAGATTGGTGGGCTCGAGCTGCGAGAGGGTTGGTTTGGAGCGCAAAGCTGTTTGTAGTCTCCCTCGGACTCGTTAACCCGACTCAGGACTTGTGATCCGGCTAACTAAACTGGTTTCTCTAGGTGGAGGATTTCCGAAGAACGATTGAATTCGAATTTATTATCACCCACCAGGCTTGTACCTAATTCTTGAAAAAGTGAGTGAGACCTTTGTTTGGTAGGGAGTTAGGAGCTCTGGGATTATATCTATTCATTTCGATATCGATACCGATGACGCTCCTACCTTCACACGACCTACCGCCTGACCATTCCTCCGAGCCATTCGATCGACAACCGGTTTCGGTTCAGGGATAGAAGTTTTTGTTATCCTCGCTGACTACTGGGCCCATATAGATGCTATTGTCTCGTCGCGCCTGTTATAAATGTGGCAACATCGGCCACTTTGCCGGTTCGTTCCCCTCGCTGCGTTAGCGGGCCTGGATGGGGATAGCCAGTTAATCGCTAATGGGTTCATGGATTAGGGGATTGCTCTGCACCCGCCCGTCTTTGCTATAACTGTGGGCACTCCCTTGACTCTTTGTGTTCACACTCCGCTAGTTTACTAACTTACGATTTGTATTACAGGCAAACAGCCTGGTTCGTACATCACTCAGAACCAAATTACCCGGCCGCTCTAATCAATAATTAGGGCATGAATCGAGCGAATGCGAGTTGCCCAGAACAACTGAGAGTAAGCTTAAAAACTTCTGCCACCGAAGCGTCCGCCTCATTGTTAATACAGTCTGTAGCAAAACAATGTTATCACTGCCAGGGTCTCGGGCATGTGCAAGCTGATTGCCCTACACTACGGTTGAACGGAGGCGCTACAAGTGGTCGCTGTTACAATTGTAATCTTCCTGGGCACTTAGCTGTGAGTACATGGTCTAACATCTCGACATGAGTTCACCGCTAAGAATGAATTTAGCGTAACTGCCCATCCGCTGGAGTACGTCACGGCCCACGAAACACTGGTGCCGCTCGTGGGGGATACAACGCAGGTTTCCGTGGAGGATTTGCGGGGTACCCCAGAGCAGCGACGTGTTACAAATGCGGAGGCCCGAATCACTTCGCGAGAGATTGCCAGGCCCAGGCAATGAAATGTTACGCATGCGGAAAATTGGTGAAATGATGCTGTAAGCCGCTAGAAGGAAAGAAATCTTCTAACCTCTTCTTAGGGTCATATATCCCGTGATTGCACCGCACCCAACGGTGGGCCATTGAGTTCCACCGGGAAGGTCTGCTACAAATGTTCCCAGGCTGGTCACATCTCCCGAGATTGTCCTACCAACACGACGGAGGCAACTAATCAACCTGCCGTTGAAACTGTACCTGCGTCAGGTACGGAGAACGCTGGGGAGGTTGACACTGTCGCAGTCGCAGCAGCCACCACAAATCCCGCCGCATGATACTATCCAAGTGCTGTTTTAACAGGTTAAGAGACGAATCGTGTCCTCGGTTACCTGTGTTCGACCATTCGTTACCATTTATTACTACGGCTGATATATGAGGTTCTCCGTACCAGCATCATATGTAAGTGTTTCACGATGTCTCTGAGTCAACGATCCGATACTGTCATGTCTTGGATTTCATGAATGGCGTTGGAAATTTGTGCTTCACCTGTTGCCAGAAAGAATTGAAACGATTCTGGGTTGATTAAGGGGGGTGGGGAAAGAGTTAATACTGTGTATGGCGAGTAACTCGTCGCTTCATCTTTTTGATTTTTTGGCATGTGAGTTTTTTGGTGCTGGGTCTTCAGCTTCATTGTACCTGGCGCGGATGTCTGCTTTATTTTTATTTTGCTAAATTGCCTAGTTTCGGACACGGTTTTTGGTATCAAGTTCAACCGTCCTTTAAAGTTCGTTTTTGGCGTGTATATTATAGCAAAGGATTGTTCCTTCATTAAAATATTCTATATTTGTCTTTCGAAATGCACTTTGCAACGTTAACAAGAAATGGCTGCTCGCATCCTTTGCACTTCTGCTAAAGTAAAGAAAAATCTGCTGGAGATACCTGTATTGACTGACGTTCGTCCAGCTTGCATTGCTCGCGTGTCGAAGGAGGCTCTTCTGCCCAACCCAATTAGGAAATGTCGTGACAAATCCTGATATTCGACGCGTTGTAGCTTCAGAGTGACCTGATGCGAAACGAAGCTTCGAAGCACTACGCGCAATCTCTACTTCCAAGCAAACCTCCCAGCGGGCACGAACTTGGCTCGAAAATCTTCCAGATGTCGGCTTCAAACGATGATGTGAGAGCAATATTGCTTACCCTTGAATTCTCTTTATTATCTCTTCCGTTCTTGCGTGTGCCCGAATCACATACTGACCCCAAGGGTAACAGGATCATTATATCGTGGATATTGATAGTATCCAAGCTCACGGTATCAGCAATTCGGTTCTTGTCCAATTGATATTCACTAACTATACCCAGGGATCGGGGCAGCTGATATAACAAAACTGAAAGCGAATGGGTATCATACTGTTGCGGTATAAATCTGCCTTGGTCCACCCCAAACGCCTGACAAGGGCGGAGGGGAGACTCACTATAGATCTGACCGTTGACATTATCCGCTGATATTGTGCAGTCTGTCCATGGAGCTACGCGTAGAAGCTTGCTGAAGATAAAGGGCTTTAGCGAAGTCAAGGTTGAAAAGGTCAAGGAAGCCATTCAGAAATGCCAGGTATGAGCCACAAATGGATCTGAACTTATGTCATATTCCACAAAACTGAGAATGTGAAAGCCTTCGGCCTCAGGTTTCATCACGGCGATGGAACTTGGTCATCAGAGGAAGCGGGTGGTTAAAATCTCGACAGGAAGCAAACAGTTCGATTCAATTCTAGGGGGGTGAGTACACCCACTTGAAAGCTTGGGCATTGTACTAATTATATTCAACAGGGGATTCCAGAGTATGAGTATCAGCGAGGTCTATGGAGAGTTCCGATGCGGTAAAACGCAGTTATCACACACTATGTCCGTGATGGCACAGCTCCCTAAGGATATGGGGGGAGCGGAAGGGAAAGTTGCATACATCGACACCGAGGGAACCTTTCGCCCCGAGCGAATAATGCAAATTGCTGAAAGATTCGGAGTAGATCCGGAATCCGCTTTGGAGAATATAGCTTATGCTCGTGCTTTAAACAGCGAGCACCAGCTAGAGCTGCTAAATACATTAGCGAAGGAATTTGTGGAGGGAGAATATCGCCTGCTTATCATCGACAGCATCATGAATTGCTTTCGTGTTGACTACTGTGGCCGTGGAGAGTTGGCAGATCGCCAGCAGAAACTTAACCAGTTCTTGATGAAGCTCGCTCATATGGCCGAAGGTGAGCACAAAATTTCTTCTTTTTGGGTGATAACAGACTGACTCGAATGGATGATTTTAAGAATTCAACGTCTGCGTCTTGATGGTAAGTTGTATGGTACCACCACTTTGTTCTATAACAAGGCTAATTGTACCAAAGACAAATCAGGTACAAAGTGATCCGGGTGCAAGCACGCTCTTTGCAGGTGCTGATGGTCGTAAACCCGTTGGTGGCCATATTCTTGCCCACGCATCCACAACAAGAATATTGCTTCGAAAGGGCCGTGGCGAGGAAAGGGTAGCCAAAATCCAGGATTCTCCAGGTACGTACGAGTGAGATTTTAAGGGCAGAGTACGTATTAATAGGCATCAACCCAGACTGCCCTGAGAGAGAAGCAACTTATGTGATCACCAATGGAGGAATCAATGACCCGGAAAAGGTATAATAATAGTACGGACAGATGGGCAAATTTTTTGCCAGACTTATGTTTCTCAAAATTATAGTCTCATGATTGCAATACCTCATTCATAAGAATAGCATGAAGGTTCCCAAAGGTTGGCCTGGTTGAACTGTTCGTTGATGTAGGTAATTAGGGAAAGAATAGGCGGTGATGCACCTCGGGTAAAATTTCTTTTACTTCACCAGCCCAAAAAAAATAAAACCCAGTGGAAGTTCAACAGGCCTTTGAAGAAACATTGGCGAAAGAGAATGAAAAGGGGAAGCAAGACGTATATTCAATTCATTCATAATGCCGTCGGATTATCCACCAGTCATCTCTGGGTATAGCGTACTCCCAGTCCAGCTTCCTCCCGCGCCTTCGTTCCCCAATCCTGCCGCTCATTATTTTTACGTCCGTCCGCACGAACCGCGCATACCAGATCCGGATTCGTCACGGTCTTTATTCATAGTTAACATTCCAGAGACATCGACGGAACTTCACTTCCGGAATCTCTTCAGCAATCAATTGTCGAGCGGTCGAATCGAACGGGTCGTTTTTCGCGATGCCTCATCCACGAAACCAAATACCCCAAGCTCATCCCAACCAGCTACCGATAGCTCGAAGCCTTCGAAAAAACGAAAGCGACAGTCTGTGGAAGAGTTAGAAAATGAGCTAGATACCGTCGCCTTTCCGGCCTTGTGGGATAGACAGCTACCGTCTGGTGGGTCGCATGTTCTTGTTGTATTTGTCGACCGCTCCAGTATGGAGGCGAGCTTCAAAGCTGTCAAAAAGGCTGCAAAGCTTCGCAATAAAATTATATGGGGAGAGGGAATTGAAAATAAGCTTGCGCCGCTTGGGTCGCGGCGGTATGAGAATCATAAGCGTCTTCAATACCCGTCGCAATCGGATCTTCTACAAATGGTGAATGACTACATGACGGTGTTTTCACGGCTGGAGGAAGCGCAGGCGTACGAGGATACTAAGAAGGCGCAAATGACGGATGAAGACGGCTTTACTACGGTTGTACGAGGCCCTAAGATCAGCGAAGCGCGAGAGCAGGAATTGAAAGAGCTCGCGAAGAAGCAGAAGGAAAGCAATAAAGGACTGGAGGATTTCTATCGGTTCCAAATGCGTGAGAAGAGGAAGCAAAGGGAGGGTGAATTATTGAGGAAATTTGAAGACGACAAGAAAAAGGTGGAGGAAATGAAGAGACGGAGGAAGAGGATTATGGTATGTTGAGCACTTGCTCCTAAAAAAATCAATTTCGTCTGTTCTTCAAGCTGACAATTTTGTATAGCCTGAATGAAGTTGATTTGGAAAATGACTTGTATACATCATACTATCCCATGCTGGTGGCAGATTTCCCCCAGCGGTTACGATGATGGAAGGCTTTGAGTAAGTCTAGCTGGCCACGGGTCTTCGACGCCCTCGCGGTCATCATGGGCACGCCGTATGCTGGACGGATAAGCAAGCCATCACAATGCTACAACCGCCGGCCTTTACGGAGTAGGCGTTGCTGGTTTGTAGACGCCATCGGCAGCTTTTGGTAGATATTCCAGCGCCACGTGACTGGGTTCTGCCACCCCCGCGTCATGGCTGTTGATTAATTATGGGCTGGACTCTCCAAGCCATTTTAGCTACTACGCTTCAATATAATCAGTTTTGAGACCTCAAGTAATACTTCTTTCATGCAGTACTCATAGGGGAATCCACAGCATCTCCTACGATGATCTAGAGCCCATAATTTTGGTATGATGCAATATGGTCATCTGGCTGTAAACAGCTACCAAGCTTGATTTTTCGCATGTCTAGATGTCAACGCCGCACCTTCTCACGGTACCCATAAGATTCTAGTCTCTTGGATTAATCGTATCTTTCCTGGCTCAAGATATACAGCGCCGCTATTACTTTGGGAAAAAAAAACCAATTAACGACCTTTCATAAGAACGGCGTACTCGCAGAAACCGTCATGTCAGTAAACCTCCCAGGCGGGTTTGTGGATCCAGGCCTGCCCTCGCCGGCACCGTCAAACATTACATCTTCAACAATCACAGCCTCATCGCTACCAAGACAAAGGACTCGCCCTCTCCAGCCTGGGTCTGCAAAGGAGGTTGCAGTGATTAACCACGTAGATGGAGGTATCCTGCGAATGAACCGCCGTCATGCCAAAAAATTCAGCAGTTCATACGCGGGGAAGGATGACCCAGACACGGGGTATGATAGTTTTAAAGAAGTTGCAAGGGATGTCGATGGTATAATCAATGTTCTTTGGGTTAGCGGCTCGCGTATGTACTATCCTTCACTTTCCCTGGCAGATTTTCCTCGGATACTCATGGGAAGCAAGAAAACTTGACGAGAGAGCGCACGTTAACTTAAAAAAAAAATAGCCTCGATCCAGATCCCTTATTTCATCACGGTTGCTGGGCTGGTAAATTCGTACCTCCCAGATTTCCCATTTGCACCGCAGTCTACGTTCCGCCTTTTGAAGAAGATGGATAAGATTTTCTCGTCGCTGCTGCAGGGGGAAGATGTGGAGAGCGGGGAAACGCTTTCCGGGTTTGAAGGGAGGAGAGATCAGGTGTCTATGACGGAAAAGGTTCGAATCAAAAGTATCGTGGAGGGTACGCGCATTACGATTGTTGATGTGCAAGGTAAGGAAGAAGCTGTGGTGGAAGACGAGGACAGCGAGGAGGAGGATGAGGATGAGGGGATATATGACAGGGGAGATGAAGATGGTGGCATACTGGGGAAATGGGAGATTGAAGCAGCAAGAGTATATGAGAAGACGATCCAATTGCTTGGAGATGAGCTTGGGAGACAGGATCTGGGAGTGATGAGCTAGATACAACAGAACTCAGGCACCTGGATATCCTCTCCCTTTTGGGCATTTTTCCTTGCTTTGTGATCAGGCTTTCCAGTCGAACCGGGCGATGTTGTGTTTCTCCAGAGATGCTTGATTTCCGAACATCACCAGGCACCCAGCATACAAACTGAGGGGTCGGGTACTAAACTAAAGTTGGTAGTTGGGATAAATGTTCGAGGGTTTTTGTGATGTAATGTTAGAAGACCGGATAAAAGCAAACTTTCAGTGTAACATTGGCATAGTAAATTAATTTAGAAGCATTAAAAGAATGACATGCATAGGGTTGGTCTGTATGTATGTATGTAGAAGAGCATCCAGGCACAAGCAAGCAGGAAGAAAGACCAAAGCAAAAAGTCTGGTACTCTCCACCATTTGCTTCAAACAAGAGGCAAAAAAGAAAAAGACCAGAAAAATATTTTCTCTTTTCTTTTCTCTTCTTTTTCTCTTCTTCTTTTCCTCTTCTCTTTTTTTTTTTCTATCTTCACATCTTCCGAGAAGTCCGATTCTTCTTTTTTTTCTGTTCTCGCTTCTTCTTCGTCTTTTGGGGGCTGCGTCTCTTTTTCCCTGCAAGTCTTGAGCCTCCCTGCACAGCTTAGCCACAGTTGTTCGAGTGTTCTTCTTTTTGCAGCATCAAATCAGTTGTTTGTTGTTGCAAGTTTGGGTATGTCTGGCTATTTCTTTCTTCTATTCTCTCTCTACTGAGTGTTACACAACCATCCACGTTTTCTACAAGACCAGTTCTTACGAATAGATGCTCTTGTTCCTGTATCTACTCACTCTTGGCTGGCCCACATCCTGTTAAAAGAGAAGAAAAAAAGAAAAGAAAAGAAGAACGAGAAGAGAGAGAGAGAAACCCACCTTTGTCATCTTTTTTTTTTTTCTCGTCTCTTTCTCTCCTTCGCCTTGCGCGCTCCGTCTTTCCGCCTTCTCTTCACACACTTTCCCCTCCTCCTCTTCTCTCTCTCTCTCTCTTCAACACAACCACCTTTCATCTCTCCTCTTCCTTTGCGCATCTTCCCATCCTTTGTGCTGTTTTTCTTTTCCTTGCCTGCGCTTGTGTCCTCTTATTTCTTCACGATCTTAGTTTCACCCTTCTTTCTCCCTCCCACGTAACTTCTTTTTCGGTCTTTTACGACTTGCCTGTCACTTCCGATCTTTGTTACGACTAGGTTCACTTCTATCCCTCTCCTTGCCCCCTCCCTCCAACCCCCCCCTTTTGTCGCATTGTTCTATCACTGTCACGCCTTATGTATGAGCCAGCTGACCAAAATTCCCGTCCTTTTTGCCTAATTTAGAAACGCGAGCCATCCTTCTTTGTCCAGTCTTGACTGTTTCAATATCGTGTTTCTTTGCTGTTTCTCTAACGACCCTCAAAGTTCGATTCGCAGACGAGTATCTGGACGATATAGCTGGATAAAGTGGTTTTTTGTTTCGCCTTAACAGGTTGGTAGGCGCAAATCTTTTGTCGCGCTGTGTGGCATCTGCTAATAGCGCGAATCCTCCAGTTCGATCTAATAACTTGTTCTTCTGAAACGTTGCGTGGTATATACCCTCACCTCATTTTTTTTTTCCGAAAAATCTCCTTTTCGCGAGTTTCGCCTTCTAACCTATTCTAGTCGCGTTACTTTTCGAGTCGCAATTATGTCGTTCCAAAACTTTGATACTTTCCAGAACCAGCACGGCGCTGCTGACGGTGCTGCCAATGCTGCTGGTGCGCCTGCCACCGCCGATTCGGCCATGACCGGCCAGCCCGATCCCTCGCCTGCTCCTTTCCAAGCACCTGCAACTGGCGATGCTGCTGGTGCCGCAAGCCAGCAAGGTGGTGAGGGCAAGACAACCCTCTGGTATGTGACTTCTGCTCCGCTGTCTCAGTTGCAGAACTCGTAGCACTAACCCTTCCATAGGATGGGTGAACTCGAGCCATGGATTGACGAAAACTTCATCCGTAACGTTTGGTATCAGATGGGTGAACAGGTCAATGTCAAGATGATTCGCGACAAGTTCTCCGGGTACGCCGTCCCGCTCTCTCCTCCCAGTAACCTTCCATCGTATTTCACTTAATTAACCTTCGACTCCATAGAACCAACGCTGGATACTGCTTTGTTGACTTTGCAACCCCCGCTGCTGCTGCAAAGGCCCTCTCGGTTAACGGCACCCCGATGCCAAACACCCAGCGACCTTTCAAGCTCAACTGGGCTTCCGGTGGTGGATTGGCCGATCGAAGGTGCGTATCGCGCATGATTTGTACAGACCCATCGTGGTTACTAACTGTTTCGTAGCCGTGAGGAACGCGGACCAGAGTACTCCATCTTTGTTGGAGACCTCGGCCCAGAGGTCAACGAATACGTCTTGGTGTCGCTTTTCCAAAGCCGCTTCCCTTCCTGCAAGTCGGCTAAAATCATGACCGACCCGATCACCGGCCTATCTCGTGGCTACGGCTTCGTTCGCTTCTCCGATGAGACCGATCAGCAGCGCGCTCTTACCGAAATGCAAGGAGTTTACTGTGGTAACCGTCCCATGCGCATCTCCACCGCTACCCCAAAGAATAAGGGCCCCGGTGCTGGTAATGCTCACATGGGCTTGCCCGGTGGACCTCCTGCCGGCATGTATCCTCCAGCGATGGGCGGACCGACAATGGGCTACTACAGCGCGCCCCAGCCGATGAATCAGTTTACCGATCCCAACAACACCACTGTCTTTGTCGGCGGACTCTCCGGCTACGTTACCGAAGACGAATTGCGATCCTTCTTCCAGGGTTTCGGAGAGATCACGTACGTGAAGATCCCTCCAGGAAAGGGCTGCGGATTCGTTCAGTTTGTTCAGCGTCACGCTGCGGAAATGGCTATCAATCAGATGCAAGGGTATCCAATTGGGAATTCTCGCGTAAGGCTGAGCTGGGGGCGATCGCAGAATAATTCTGGTCCGGCCGGTACGCCTTATCGACCCGCTCCTCCACCCCCAATCTATCCATCCATGGGCATGCCCCCTACTCACCAGTATGGTGGGTTTGCGCCTATGAAGGTAGGCCATTCGATTGGATAGATTTTTGAAGCTCGCTAATTTAACTTGACTTAGTGAGGTAAACTTGATTTCTTTTCGCTGCGGAAGCGCTAACACGGCAAATGCGTCGATTTTGTGCCACCTTCTTAACTGCTCTTTTCAATTATTGAAAGCTTCATTTTCAGGCTCTTGAGGGGCGTCTTTTCTTTTCCTGCCTTTTTTTTTTCGCACCCGTGACGCTTTAATGGCCTCTATCTGCTCTCTCTTCAATTTTTTCTTTCCTCGAGAGGTAATGCAGCGCTTTATTTCAGTCTCCTTTCTTTCTTAAGCCGCTGTCGTATTGCTTTCTCCCTTGCATGTTGCCTTATCTCCCACCAGGACCATACTGCCTTGGATTGGGCATGCCAAAAAGCATTTGCTACCGTAATGTTCTTCTCTCGGTTGCTCTCTGGGGTTGGCAGTTTGAAACGAAAAAGTTCTCTGGCTGAAATCTATCATTTTCTCCTTTCCATTTGTTTCCTTCCCTTCCCCCCCTGCTTTTGTCATCGCGCCCTTTCACGGAACAGCCAATATTCGAAGCACTGCGGTCTGTCGTTTCCCTGCCTTGTTCTAGACTGTTTACGTGTACAATATCCCAGGATTTACTTCTCTTTTCTCAATTGTTAACGGATGGTCATGACGCTCCCTGCTTTTCTCAAGTTTGTCACGTTATTCGACTATTTCACTCGCTCGTTCTCCCCATTTCCTTTGATGTTTCCCTCTTCCCCTTCTTTTGTTAAAAGCGGTTCTATTAGCTTTATGCAAATTATTTTTCCCTGTTAAACTTCATATCCGCTCTTTACCACGGGTCAGGTCCTGATAAGATGGTTTGTGTCCTTGTTAATTTGCGTGATGTTGCACGAAATAAGAGATGATTATACTCTATGTTTCTTTCTTTTTTTTTTTTCCATATGCAATATTTTTTCTAGCTGGCCTTTCACGTCCCGTCCGTACTTTAGTCCCTGAGAATCAGCATGCTTTCCTAGTAAACCCCTTCCCGCTTTTTCTTTTCTTTTTCTTTTCTAGGGTATGATATTGCGGGTATTACAAAGTATCGATTTTTCCTTGAACGCAAACGAGGAAGCGTCATTATGAACCCAGGGTTGTATATGTATGTGTTTATTATCTCCCTCTTGTCTCTATGCATGTATGTTTACAAATGACCCAGCACCTCCCATGCCTACATTCACATCGCAGAGTAGGTCTATCAATATGAGGTTTTTCAAATGTGAAACAAACCATCACCGGCATACAGCAGTCTGTCATCCCTTCCCTTCCGTGCTCTTGCTCCCTTTCCAAGGGTCATGACCAAGAAAGAGAATGGAAGGAGGCGCTTAAAGCAGAAGGAAGTTGGGGAAAGGAGACATTCTGACTTCTTTGCTCTCTTCGACTTCCAGCTCTGCTTCATCTCGCTATCCTCTCTTCTCACGATCGATGCACTTTTAGTTCTCCTGGGTTTTATCTCTATCAGTCCCATATTGTGTGCATCAGCCCTGTTCGTTTTTATAGGTGACTCTAAAGGTGGTGAACTACTGAATGATTCACCATGCGATTCGAAAACTGGGACGTTCTTCTCTTCCCAGATGTCTCAATGGTCCCTATTCAAGAATTCAAGACCAATTGCTTCGTCACCCCTGATACAGGTACTGGTGTGAAAATCACCCCCCCAAGGGTCCATCTATTCGCTCAGCATCCAGCTCTCAGGCTAATCTAGCTATGGTCATGGTGCTTGCAGATTCTCCATACCTCCAAGCTCAATCGCTTCTCAACCCGGCCTCCTTTTACTCACAGGATGCTGCCACCGGAAGTCTTAGGCAGATCCCCGTCTTGACATCGTTTATTCCTAGTCTACCCTGCAACAACACTTTCAGGGTCTCTGTTCATAGCTGGGAAAGACCAAAGCCTACCCGGGTCATGGAAAGCTTCATGCATCCCGATGACTCTGTAATGTATGAAGCACGGGTTTTTGTCGATGGTGTCTGTATGTCGTAAGTATATCGCTCGGTCTCTCCGTATACCCTCACTGGAAGAATATACCCGCTCGAGCCAATGCATGATATGCGTTCTTGCTGCTAACCATGTCGATATGTAAAGGGCCAGCCTTTTCAGCCAAAGGGCCCCATGGCCGCATGTAATCGGTATGTGTGTCACCAAGCTTGGATTTCTGATTAGGTGCTTACAGCTGCTGGCCTGATAGATTTTAGCTCCCGTAAGTTTGGTATACCGCCTTAAATATCACTGGTACACTTTTTTAACACCAATTCCACAGAACTCGATAGAAATGGGAATCAGGATAGTTTGCGCTTTCCTCCCTTTCATGAGGAAGTGCTCCACCACCCTCATTGGGATGCTGGTGAGACGTATGGCCGTATCAGAGTGGTGATAGCTGAAGGATTCACCCGGCCCCATCGGTCACCCCCATTCGAGCGTGTGCGAGACGTTATCATATTTTCGTACCAACACGCTCCCTTGCGTAAGCCACACTAATATGGGTCGATGGACAATTTGCTGACTATATTGCTTAGATATACTGGAATGCTCCAATATTGCTTGGCCAAATTCCGGCATGTGGCAATATCCTACTCGACAGGTTCTGAAATATAATCTTGGTCATGGTATGAACAGTGTCAAGGATAAAAGCACCCACACTCATTCCCCTACACGGCATGATACCCGGAATGCTGCGCTACAGAGCTGTCATGCTAGCTTAAATTTTACTGATCTGCCCTACTGCCTCCATGGCCCGTCGTCTACAGCATGGCAGTATAATGGTTGGCTTGGACACGAGGGGCCATTGGTAGCACCTACACCCCCAATTTCAGACCCCTTTATTGAACCTCCTAGGTATTTTGGGCTGCCTAGACGGAACCGTTCCACCCTGGATGATGTGTCCATGCCGGACTACGTTGGATCAAGTTCAAACAGTAGCCGTGCTATCTCTAGCATGACGGGGTTGAGTTTCGGTCGAAATAAAGAACCCTCCAAAGCAGCTCCCATGGATGACGAGCAGTATAATCAATTGATCGATGCTTTTAGTCCTAATAAACATGGGTGCGGAACATGTGCGCCGGTAAATACTCCGACGTCTGCCGCCATCTCTAAGCCATCGAGCCTGCAAGCCACACTTGTTGTGAATACGGCGAATCACCCAGGCGCATTAAAAGAACTATCTCAACCAGGTAGCAGAGCTCGCTCTGGGTCCAGTGTCAGATCTCATAATTCATTAAATGAAGCACCTCAACCTTCCAGCGCGTTGCTAAGCCCTAGCTCAAACGTGGTTAGCAGAAAGGAAGGTCTGAATATTTTCGAAGACAAGGAGAACAACAGGGATAGGGGGAGTATCTCTCCAGCTCTGAGTTCTGGTAGGAAAAGCTCTAGCGGCAGCCTTAAGGGTGGCCCATCTGCCACGAGCAACGTATTGGCTTCAGGAGAAAGCAAACGGAAAAGGTCTGCGAGCTCCATTCACGAGGATCCCAAGAATGAAAACCAGGAGAATTTGGATTCCCCATCTCCATCGAAAAAAGTCTCCCGGCATCAGGGGGATGGGGGGATGAGCAATCATCTTCCCTGACTCCCGGCATTTATCTGGAGGAAAGTCCACGTGTTGACCCAACCGATGGCGGCATGGCGGTGCGAATGGAGTAACTATCACGCTTTGGTTCATTGGGGCATCGCTGGTATGTGTTATTGTTATAAGGCAGCATGTGGATTGTATACAAGGACGAGGAAGGGAAAGGTCTGCAGGCAAGCCTCGATTGTGAACGGGGTTTATGAATGGCCTGGTTATGTATAGTCTATGTCCGAAGCTATTCTTACTTACATTGGCACGCTAAGATATATAAGTTACACAAATACAGAAATGCCTGCGAGCATTCGGACAAGGGCCGCCACGGTCAGTCCATAGCATATGAGAGTGCTGTATCTTAACTGCGCAATGATGATCATGATGACGGGTCTTCAGCTGCGCTCCGCCTGCAATGCCTGCATGATCTCAAAGACGGTGTCGCTAATTAAGTTGTCGTACAGGTTCAATGAGGATGGCACTTCAAAACAAATCTATCTTCGCGAATTTCCTTGTTCCGCCAACCGTATATAGGTGTTGTCCGATGCATGCAGTAGACGCTGACTCTCCTTTGTAAATGATTGGCTAAAGAGTGATTTAACACTGCTTAATTAAATGCACTACAATACATGGAGCAGAGACCCTGAGGGGCAATTTAGGGGAGAACGAAGATTGGACGCAGATAACCGAAGGGGAAAGTATACGGTACGAGCTTCTAACTTAGACCCCGGGCTTGCTCTGGCGGAAGGGGGAAGAATTAGTAAAGTAATAAATGGGACATAACAGACTGACTTTGAACAGGAGAGGAATAAAATCGATTCGATATAAGGTATGGTATCAAGTTTTGAAGACAAAAGGTATGTGAGTCTGATGGACCAGAAAATCCGTGACCATATGGAGTGATGGAAATATGAAAATTCGATGGGCGAGGGATGTGAGCGCTTGGGCGTGTGTAAAAAAATAAAATAATGAAAAATGATAGAAGGCAAGGAAAAACGGAACAAGCTATAGAGAGAGAGAGAGAGAGAGATGGAGAGGCATCGACAGAACATAATTAAACCAAGTAGGGAATCTCTACAGGCCTGCGACGGAAACAAAAAAAGCCAAATTTGCAGTATATACCCTTTTTTCTTGCACCCCATATCACTGAGTAGCGACTGATACTTAGTTAAATGAGATTGAAGAATCAAGGGTACAAGTCTCAAATTGAGAATATTAGACACAATAAAACAATACTAAGAAGTGGCGTAGGAAAATCATGGGGTTACCAATTGACTGCAATGAGGAAATATATGGGATTAGTTGAAATGGAAAGACGAAAATGTTCATAGGCCTTCTCCAGTACCTGCTTCAACGCCATCACCGGTGTAACCGAGGTTGGCCTCAAATCCGAAGCTGGTAGGGTCATCGGTGTTGAGAAAAGTATCGAAATCGAAATTTTCGAGGAGGTCTGGATTCTCAAGGCTGCTGAAATCGAGGCTGAAAGTATTGTTCTAATTGACAGAAGGTGTTAGTATTGAAAAATGAGGATTATTACCCAACGATGAATGCGATATGCTTTCGAAAAGTGGTGTTGAGTGGCTCGCTATTACTTACATCTAAATCGCCATAAGTTTGAGTTGGGTCTTGCTGTGGCGGCTGCGGCTGCTGTGGTGGCTGCTGCGTTTGTTGCTGTGACGGCTGAGGCACTGCTTGTTGCTGGCCGATTGACTGGGGAGCTGGTGCTGATGTGGCCTGGGAGCCGGTACCCGTCGTAGTAGTTGCGGCCTTGAAGGAGTTTGGATGTACGGGTGTAATAGGAGTGGAAGGGGTTGGGGTTGGAGGCGGGTCAGCTTCAGAAGAAGGGGTTGCAGTGGTATTAGTCGCATTAGCAGCTGGCATCTTTTTCGGAAGGCGCTGCGGTTTATTAGCTACTGGCACGAAATGATTTGTGAGACAGAGAATATTAGGTTGTTCACGCTTACTTTTCGAGGAGCTTCTTTTCCTTCCCTCTTGCCCTTTGGCGCTGGCTTGTTCGCTTGTTGTGGGGTTGGGGGCGCTATAGACCCAGGCTGCGGGGATGCTCGAGTGGTGTTCGACGCAGCAGTGGCAGGGGGTGCTTGGGGGGGTGGCATTGCACCTCGCTCTTGCGATGCACCAGGGGCTTGCCCTTGTCCAGGCTGCTGCTGGGTCATCATCGGTGGACCTTGAGGCGTTTGTTGCCAGTTGCCACTTGGCATTCGGCTACCAGCACCGACTGGCTGCTGTCGCGCGATGGCATCCATGGATTGAGTCATCTGAGGGCCACTGAAGGAAGGGTTTGAGCTCGGTGGATGCCGCATGCCGTTAGGGCCCATGACTCCATCCTGCATATTCTTCACGTTGAAGAAAGCAGCTCCGCCTATATCTTGTGCCATTTGACCTCCGAAATTCATAGATGCCGGAGAACCACGACCCTGTGCCATGGCATCGCCGACATTTGGCGAGCCAGGAAGGCCAGTCTGTGGCATTTTAGGTGTTCCGCGTTTCATTTGGTCGTTGGGATTCGGCGATGCGCCAGCACGGCTGCCCTGCGGAGAAGTACCTGGAGGTAGATTAGGTTGCCCGGGAACTGGGGGTTGGCCATCAGCGCGAGGAACGCCGTCTTGCTCCTGTTTAGCCATCAATAACCGTTTCTTATTCTGCTGTTCTAGAAGCATCAATTGCATCTGATAATCTTGAAGAGCATGGTTTCCATTCTGCCCCCCGGGAGTTTGCATTCCAGGTCGCATTTGCGCCATCTGACCGTTCGCGTAGTATTCTTGGCCCGGTATAAGCCCTTGAGCGTCGGGCATCGAAGGCATGATTTCGCCTTGGTTGGGCATGACACCGGGGTTCATCAAGCCGTTGGGTACGCCCTGGTTATTCATAGCTGAGCGCGTGTGATGCATAGCCAAGTTGTGGTTATATACCTGGACAGATTTCGCCTGCACAGCAGGATTCTGAGATTGAAGTGACTGAAGCTGCGCCGCAGTCAGACTTCTTGGGTTGATACCATGCTGCATCAACAAAGCACTTGCTTGCTGAGCAGGCTGCCCGGGGATTCCCTGACCCTGTCCACGACCATTCGGATTCATCTGTTGACCGTTGATTTGTGTACCATCAAGTCGTGGCCGTTTCGAAGGTGAGGGTGCGTTATCAACTGAAGACGGGGACTGAGCTCTATGCCCATTCATCTCGATATCGGAATGTTCTCGCTGCATGTGATTTTGCATGAGCTGCGCTTGTTGGCTTCTTAGATGAGCCATTTGTTGTGGTGTCCTGTCAAGGGATAGAAGATGAGTTGGGTCCGTCGAACCAGCCAATGAACAGTAATTATGAATATTGGGGCTGGGGAACGTACATATTTTGCGGGTTAGTTTGAAGCACTGATTTTTGTAGGTTTGCCGGCATCATACCAGGACGAACTCCACGCATGTTAAATTGATTCGGTATCATTTGCGAATTACGCATCAGTTGGGTCTGTTGCTGGTCTCTCAACCTCAGCATGTTCTAATTGAAATCCACAAGTCAGTAAGTAATGTTGGTGACGACACCAACCCCATTTCTTCTCATCCTAACTTGTATGTTGACGCACCTGGGTATGCTGAATATACTGCATCGCATCGTTACTTCGTTGCTTTTTCCGCTGGGCCCAAAATATATCCCAGAAAAGGCAAAACCAATCGAACAAAAATGAGTTCTGCTGGGTCTCCCCGTTCAAATAAGGTCGCGGAAGGTCGTCCGGGATCCTAGTTTTAACATCTTCCTTCGAGTCGCCAGTCATTGAATCGCCATCGACTCCATTCATCTCGGATTCGCGTCGGTTAGGATGTGATTTTGGTGTCTGGGTGGTGTTCATTGGCACATTTTCATCCTGATAAAGGGCCCTGGCACAATCGTGGTACCCTCGTTTGAGAAAGTAGTCATAGATGTAAGTGTTGAGTTGTGTGATTGTCGCGTCCTGGATACCGTTGTTGGGTTCGCTACGGGGAGCTGAACCGTTATTCATCATCGGAATGCCACCTATGGGCCCCGCGATTCCAGGGTTTACACCCTGCATATTCATTTGATTCATCGGATGGTGTTTGGGGGGTCTGACCAGGCACGGGACAATACCGTCCAGAGGCAAGTTGACCTGCTCTCACACCGGCGCTTTAGAAATCTAAACCCAGAGCTAGCCACGATCTAGTCCGATATGAAAGGATGATAGTCCGAGGGTCAGACAAATAGGAAGACAGAAAATGGTAGATAGCGATGGAAAGGGCTTTTCGTCCAACCACAAGCCAATCCAGCCACTAAGTTAGAAAACAGCCACACTGAAACCAAAGGAGCCAGCTCTGGCTAACCAAGTGAGCGATAGCGGAATTATTGTCCGTACTGACAAACAGCAATGTGCTGGCAATGTTCGAGAGGGTTGGGCGCTTGGATAATTCGCAGGTGAAGAAACTAAGCGACAGTGGCGGAGGTAAAAAGGACGGCGAAACGATGCTAGGCGAAGTTTGCAAGTCAAGCCAAATGGTTTATAGAGGCAAAAGATATGAAAAGCAGCCAAAAATTAAACGGTCAATAGCCAGGAGATCAGGCGGATGTGGTTCAAGTAACGAGTTTGTGCCTAAAACCGCAGTGGTCGCGAGATGACGGGGCGCCTCTAAATGGGCTGTCGCGTTAGCGGGTGGAGTTAGCGCTAAAAAGGGAGGGAAAAGTCTTGCAATTCCATACATTCGCTATGCCAAAAAGATTGGATATTCTGGATATTCGAGAATCTGTGAGGTCGGCGAATTGTTGACAAGTGCAGCGACGGCGGCTCGGGGGGTGGGATATGGGCTTTCGTCTTGGGTTTAGTCGGGGGATGGAGGTGTGAAGGTGGTTGGGTGCTGCTTTATGGTCCCCCAAGTCAAAACCTTCAAAATTCGTCAAGGAAGGGAGAGGTGGCGGGCCGACGATGGTGCCTTTTCCCAACACTGGGTCTTCCTCTTCTTCTTTTTTTCTTCTCTTCACTGGGTAGAAGAATCGTCTTTCTCTCGACTTCTCACACGTTTCAGATCCTGCCTGGCTTTTATTTTTCCCTCAAAGGGCGGATATTCTTTTCTCGGTGGCTGCTGAGGTCTACAAAGTACGCTGGGTGTGGGTAGGCTCTGGCACGCGCCTGTCACGAGCGACCATGTGACCCGCCGGATCATAGTTTTACCGAGTACACGAAACTAATTCTTGATTATTACGGAGTACATTAAACGCTGCTACGGGGTCTAAGTTTCCATTCATTCATCTTCTGGAGGTAGCTCGTCTTCGAGATATCTCACAAGCGATACTCGCATTTCCGTCGTATCGTTTCCGCGAAGGATGTCGCTCACAAAGTGAGTCTCTACCTGCATTCGAACCTGCCATTCAATTGGTTAGATTACCAGTAGCAAAGCATGTAGAGCACAATGAAGCAAAATTTACCATTTCTAGAGCCCCTCTAAGCACACCACATAAGATATTAGAGTACCACAGTTCGTCCTGTGCACGTCCATCATCTGGCAATTCCACAAAGTCCGTCAACGGGTTTTCGTCAAATACCAGAGAAAATTGTCTGTTATCGCTTGTCCAATTCGCAATCGTTGGAGTGACGTTCATAAATATTCTAAATCCGACCTGCAAATGCATTCATATCAATCACAAAATAGTCCATACTTTGCTAGTGCTGTATTTAACCCGAAAGTGGTGGTTGATAGTAATGGATGATGGGATACAGAGCCTGTGGCTCCCCCTTCGTTTCCTTTAAAATATAAGAAAGTGTTGTCTTCGTACCTTAGAGATAATATCCGCAGTTTCGCGAAAATTTAAGCATCTTCCCATACTTGACTTCGCCAAAAAGTCCTCTATCAGGCGCATGCCAATATTATACCCCATCTTATCCAGCTGGTTATTAACTTCAACATAATCATTGTCATAGTCGGTGCAAAGCTGGGCCACAATTGTGCCGTAAGTGAGAGTCACTAGCTCCGCGTTGATCTTGTCAATCTTCGTTCTGTGAAGACGCCATCAGCACTCCATCAGGGCTTCTGGGATTCGGAGATGGTGGGCCGGAGTAGGAGTATCGCGGGGAACTCACTTCCATATCCTAAGCCAAGATATCACGGTGTTAGTGTAAACACGAAGCCAAACTTGTAATACTAAATGCGGAAAGGGCCTGGGAAGTATACTCCTCGCCTATTCTGGTAGCTTTTGTTGTCATAGTCGGCTAATCGCGATCGGTTGGAACAGGGCGCAACTTGTATATGCGCGCAGGTCTAAATTATCGCTAGATTATTCGTCTGATAAGATAGATGCCACTTGCGTTAAGGAGTTCCCCCCTGTTATTAGCTGCGAGTAATTCGTTGTTTGGGTAAGACGATGCCGCTCAAACCAGTTGTGGTTGGAGACGAGGTCACCAGCCGCTAGTCTGAGTGGCTGAATAGCCGCCGTTAGCGCTTAGCCTCTACAGGAAGCTTGCCCAGCTTATCCACCAAAACTTCAGAGGAATCCAGCAGTCTCCTTTTCCCGCACCAATTATCCATACCCCATTTTTCCTTTTAGGCGTCACTACGCGGTACAAACATGATGTCCGAAAAGAGGCCTGCGCACGATTCATTCGGATCCTCACAGCTTGTAAAACGACCACGATCAGGGATAGATTCTGCTGGCAATGCCATCGCCATTACGAACAATGCCGCACGAGATGGTGCCATAATACAAACCGTATGGCTCCTCCTCCCGGGCATATTTTAAGAATATCTTGGTTGGCTAACTCCTGACAGGTTCATCGGACGAGCGGACTCAGTGCGCCAATAATGGAACTCACAGGTACACCATGTCTCACGAGAACGCGAATATCCCCGGCTCTTGATACTAAAGATACACCTGAATAGGACACTCCGGAGAAGTATTTGCTGTGAGGTTTGATCCTTCGGGACAGTATATTGCATCATGTGGAATGGACAGGTCTATAAGTTCGTTTAAAACTCCGGAAGAAGTCGCTTTAAGGCCAGGAAGCTAACAGGAACCTAGTGCTGTGGACGACCTACGGAGAATGCAAGAATTACGGCATCATGTCAGGACATAAAGGCGCGGTATTGGATTTACAGTGGTCTAGGGATTCCCGGGCTGCCTTTACTGCATCCGCTGACATGACTCTTTCGAGCTGGGACCTGGAATCAGGTCAAAGGATACGAAGGCACGTTGGACATGAGGAAATCATCAATTCTTTAGACATCAGTAAAAGAGGTCAAGAACTTTTGGTTAGCTGCAGCGATGACGGCTGCCTAGGAATATGGGATCCGCGACAAAAGGACGCAGTCGATTTCCTGGAAACAGAAATGCCGATTACTGCCGTAGCGCTTGCGGAGGCAGGTAATGAAATATATAGCGGAGGTATCGATAACGACATACGCGTCTGGGATATTCGGAAAAGGGCTGTGGTTTATTCCATGCTAGGTCACACTGACACGATCTCTTCATTACAAATATCGCCTGATTCCCAAACATTGCTATCCAATTCGCACGATTCAACGGCTCGAACATGGGATATTCGGCCTTTCGCACCTGCCGATAGACATATTCAGACCTTCGACGGGGCTACGAGCGGTTTGGAAAAGAACTTAATTCGAGCTAGCTGGCATCCAAATGGGGGGCAAATTGCTGCAGGAAGCGGAGATAGAAGTGTCGTTGTTTGGGATGCCAAAACCGCTAAGCTACTTTATAAACTGCCGGGACATAAGGGAACCGTGAATGATGTGCGCTTCGCACCGAACGAGGAACCAATTAGTGAGTACTCACTTCACATTGTATTATTTCAAAATGCAAGCCTCTAATGAATGCTTGCGCTATAGTTGTTTCAGCGTCATCCGACCGTACACTACTTCTCGGGGAACTCGGAAAATGACCTGGTTTACATTCCTTCTCCCTACCCATTTTTACCTCGAGTCCATAAGCACACGCTATCCCAAGGAATATGCACATACGCCTTGGTTATGGGGCCTGATATCTGGAGGTCATGCCACTTTGTGGTGGTTTACGTCGTGCCAAACATTAATAGAAATGAATTACCGAGCTAATTAAAGCTCTCGATTTTTTCCCCTTTTCCTATCATCTTACTCATATCAATATGCTACTCAGTATACCCTGATCTTTTTGAATTTACGAACACTTGACCCTTGAGTTAGAATGAAGCTGTGAGAAGAAATTCTCTTGCACACCCGACTCTATCTCTTTGTAGAGTGGATCTCACCCCGTCAGGTCATCTCCGCAGACTTAATATCCCAAGATCGATCATTGGGCACATTTACTTTGATACCCCGCATTCACGGTTAGAAAATCAAGTAAAAGAGCCACCATGCGCTTCGAGTTAGTACATAACATCTAGTCGTACGATGGCTTTGGATATTAATGCAAGTGTTTGGCCCTGTATGTCGAACAAGCGGAAGCTATATAAAAGCACCAGAGATGAACCCAGTAGCAATGTGAGAATCAAAAAATTCAGACTTAGCACATGTTCACAATATACCAAGGTGTCCATCCGAAAATTCGCTCTTTACTTTCAATATCTTTGTAGTCATTGTCCTTGTTTACTTTGTACAGAGCATATTGGTTTGCTGTGGGGACGAGCCTCATCAGCCGCAAGCGCTGCCAAGCCTGCTGATAGTGATCACGTGATGATACTGATCTTATCGTATCGACCACGCAGCAACCATGTGTCCAGTTGATGGAATTGCACCTTCATTCAAGGTTGAATTTACTGACTGATATGTGACCCTTGATGGCATTGATATATTTGGTGTTTAAGCGAACCCTGTGAAAGTTTTTTCTCCTAGATGCCCCTTCGCTTTTGCACTGATGTGTCCTGTACCCCGGTCCTAAAACCCCGTTCTCAGCCATGGGCTGCAGGCATTACTACCGCCAGATGCCATTTTTCAGTCTGGCACAATGGGCAATATTGGGGATTGCTGTGATATGCTGGTTGCCTCCAGCACAAGGCATGCGGGAAAGCCAACTAAGAGAATTGAGGTTTATACCCGCATACGCATGATTTGCTGTGTTCAGTTTCTGGTACGGTTTGACTTACTTGGGCCTCTTATACAGGACAGAAACAGAGCATATGTTCTATCACGGCTTTGAGAACTATATGAAATACGCTTTTCCGGAAGATGAATTACGTCCAATATCATGCCGCCCCTTGACTCGTGACAAGGAAAACCCGGCCCATGTTGAGTTAAACGACGTACTTGGAAATTACTCCCTGACTCTTGTCGACAGCCTTTCTACACTGGCTATTCTTGCTTCAAGTGATGATGGCTCTCGAAGTGGTCAAAAAGCATGGAACTATTTTCAGGAAGGGATTAAAAATTTGGTGGAATTATATGGCGATGGATCTGATGGGCCAAGTGGCAGAGGCTCCAGAGGGAGAGGATTCGAAACTGATAGCAAGGTCCAAGTCTTCGAGACGGTTATCAGAGGCTTAGGTAAGAAACGGAGATATACACCCTACAACGGGAGTGATAGCGGCCCGTCGGTAGTACTCAGCTCAAATGGTGCAGTCGGTTGACACGTTCCATATTGAGATAGGCGGGCTGTTGAGTGCCCATCTCTTTGCCGTGGGCGACCTTCCAATTCGCGGATACCGTCCTCCTAAAGAAGAAGCGAACCATGCCAAACGCTGGGTAAAGCCAATTGGTCAAGAGGATGCTGGGATAATGTGGGAGAATGGGTTTGTCTATAATGGGCAACTACTGAGGCTAGCCATGGACCTAGGAATAAGGTTACTGCCGGCATTTTATACTGAAACAGGAATACCCTACCCCCGGGTAAATTTGCGGAGTGGCATTCCGTTCTATAAAAGGTCACCTTTAAATACCGTTTTTAACAATTCCTCACAGCCAAAAATACATAATTTCGACTCAGAAGTCACCGAGACTTGCAGTGCGGGCGCTGGAAGCTTGGTCCTTGAGTTTACTGTACTCAGTCGTCTTACTGGTGATGGTCGATTCGAAGAGTTTGCAAAGAGGGCGTTTTGGGCAGTGTGGGATAGGAGGAGTGATTTAGGATTAATTGGTTCTGGCATTGATGCTGAATCTGGCCGATGGGTGACCTCTTTTACAGGAGTAAGTTTGGAGGCTTATCACCTGTGCAACGTAAAATTTTATTTTGTATGCTTACTTTTTACTTCCTAGATTGGAGCTGGAATCGATAGCTTTTTTGAATACGCCGTAAAAACGCATGTTCTACTCTCCGAGGGCTCCCCGCCTGCTGCTAGCTCCACAGGTCGGTTTCAAAAATTCGACAGTCTATTCACGCCCCTTTCCAGCGAAGCTCATTCTGCTGACAGCTTCCTTGGAGCGTGGCAAGAATCATTTGAATCTATTAAACATCACCTCTATCGCGGATCCAGCTATCAATATCCCCATTTCATCCAGGGGGATATTTTCACAGGTGCAACACGTGCATTTTGGATGGATAGCCTCAGTGCATACTTCCCGGGCGTGCTGACACTGGCAGGAAATGTAGAGGCGGCTGCGGAGGCTCACCTTCTGAACACTGCTCTTTGGGCTCGATTTTCTGGCTTACCCGAGAGATGGAATATCGCAACTGGAGAAATCGAAGGCGGCCTTGGATGGTGGGGTGGGCGACCCGAATTTGTCGAATCCACCTACTACCTCTATCGAGCCACCGCGGATCCATGGTACCTTCATGTTGGTGAGATGGTGATTCGGGATATTAAATGGAGGTGCTGGACCCAATGCGGGTGGGCAGGGCTTCAAGATGTCCGGAACGGAGATTTAAGCGATCGAATGGAAAGCTTTTTTCTCGGGGAGACCGCTAAATATCTCTACCTACTGTTCGATACCTCCCACCCCCTAAACCACCTCGATGCTCCCTTCGTTTTTAGCACCGAAGGGCATCCTCTCATCATTCCAAAAGGAGCCAAACACAGTTACACTCATCGAGCTCAGTCAAAACCTGGGAACTACTCCAATGTAAATGTTGGATTTTGCCAGCCTGCGCCAAGCAGGCCGCTGTTCAGCGTCTCCTCGACCGCAGCGAGGTCTGACATATTTCACGCTGCAAACCTGGCACGCCTACATCTCAGGCCGCCAAGGGAAAATTTAGAATCTCCAGTCATCGAGTATACGGCGAATCGTCCAAGTACATCTCTCTCCGATTTATTTTCTCCTTCAAACTACACGTACTTCCCTTGGACATTACCACTTGAACTGGTCCCATACAACGCTACCAGTGCCCCGATGCCTGCTAGACCGACCCTTGATTTGACCTTTCCCCCATTGCCCAACGCTTTACTTGGGCCCGCTTCTTTAGAGCGCATTCACGGTGGCGTTCTAATTAAATCAGTCGGTGGCCTTAGACTTGGCATGGTCCGAGATGCGCCTGTGTATGTTGGAGGGAAGCAATCTTCTCTAACGGATGGCTACCGAATTCAAGTGGTTAATAACGTACCCTTAGGGAAGGATGAGAAGGTTTACATTACACAGGAAACGGCAGACATATTGAACCCATCCGACCCCAATTTCAAGCAAATTTTGGATTTGACAATGTTGGATATAATTGTTAACATGGAAGAGAAGATAGCCCAGAACAGTTCGGCTATTTCAGCACCACCCAGAAGCCAAAGAATCACACGCCCTGATATCCCCATAGCTGGCGATACTCTTCCTCCAGGTGAAGATATTTCTGACTTGAAGTTTGTATTATCCTCCCTTGTGAGTCACGTAAGCTCTCGCCTACTTGAAGAGAGCTCTACGGATACAAAATATCTCCAGCCACCGGCATCTCAAATGTCTATACCAGCGATCACATCAGCTGGTAAAGGATCCGCTCCTCTCCCCGAGAGTGGGTATGTCAAACTACATCCCATCCCCTCGTCGAGCACCAAACCTACAAAATGGCCTGCGAGCTCGCTGCCCTGGTCCAGTATATATCTTGCAGGTGAATGCTGTGGTGAGGTCCTTCCATCTTCGGTGCCTCTCAACCATCAAGTAATAGTGATGAGACGGGGAAGTTGTAGTTTCTCGGAGAAATTGAAGAATATCCCCTCATTTCGACCTTCTCAGACGTCGTTGCAGCTGGTGATCGTTGTGTCATATTCCGAGGCCATGGATCAACACTCAACCCAGCCAGGTGAGCGGGTACCTTTTTGGGACCACACTTCTTCTCAGCGGGTGCCTCCCTTCACCCCACTAATGCCTGACTTCGATGAGTCACGGCTTATCCGCCCGTTGCTTGACGAGCTCCAAACTGTGGCAGGTGGAGTCCCTCGGCCGTATCCAATCGGCATGGTGATGGTTGGCGGAGGCGACCAGGTCTATGAGAGTCTCGGAAATGCTCAAGGGGTTGGAATCCGGAGACGATATGAGGTCAAATCTCAAGGCGTCCCGGTTAGTAATTTGATAATTCTGTGATTGATACCCTTCCGAGCCAAATATACTTCTTTATATTCATCAATAACCATAGACAATCAATGTGAATTATAGAGTCTTTTAGCGTCGCGTTCCAGGGGAACAGCACCTATCTATACTAATGCGGTTCATTTCCTTTGCAAGAAATGTTAAAATTATAGAAACCTTTTTGAGATTGGTGCAAACTTGCACATATTTGGTGGGATTGTTCCACAACGTGGCAGCAACCACTCATGTCTTTAGAGGGGTATGCTGGTGCAATAAGATTTTAGGGTTGGTAAACTATTTATAGCACGGATAGGAATGCGGCAGCAATTTACGGGAAAAAGATGTATGATGTTTTCTCTAACCACCTAGCCGTTCAGGCTCACATCCTATAAATCCGAGATGCTGCCCAAGTTGAAACACTGACTGGACAGCGGCATAGGATAGCCTGACGGTTCATGTCTCCTTTTTACAAACTGAAATAAATCATAGCTAAAGAACCAGTTCACGGCACTGGGTATCAGTTGCTGGTGGACTATTGAGTCGAAAGTAAAGTATATACTGGGGCAGGAAGTTTTTCTCGGCCTTTGAGGAAGTCGAGTTCCAGAATAAAACCGAAACCAAGAAGGTTTCCTCCCAGTCGATTCGCAAGAGATGCAGCAGCAAAAGCGGAGCCACCTAAGAGTAATTATTAGCACAAGAATGTCGTAGCATTGGGGATCTTTTTTTTTTTTTCTCCTGAGAATAAAAGGGCTTCGTTACCAGTAGCGATAATATCATCAACAATCAAAACTTTCTGTCCAGGTTTAATAGCACCTGCTTGTATTTGGAAATGGTCTTCTCCATATTCTTTCTTGAACGTCTCTGTCTCGACTGGACCAGGGAGTTTTCCAATCTTTCTCACAGGAACGAAGGCAGCACCTAGCCTGAGGGCAAGAGATGGGCCGAACAAGAAACCACGAGCTTCTAATCCCACAATTACATCTGGTTTGTTATCCTCTCCATATGTGTCGAGTATATGTAACTCTAGCCCTCTGATCAGGGATTCATGAAGGGAGGGGTCCGCGAATATAGGCAAGATATCTTCGAAAAGGATTCCCTTGGAAGGGAAGTCAGGGAATTGACGCAAGGCAGCGCGTAGTTTTATTTTAAGACTGGAGAGTTCGGCGGTGCGGGAGGAAGTGGTGGCGGAGTGTTGGGAGTTTTGGGTGGAGGAGGCATCAGATGTCCGCTGGTGCTCAGCAGTGAGGGGGAGGCTCATAACTAAAGGAAATTTGATTCAGGACCAAGGGTTGATCCAGACGATGAGCAGTACCGAAGGAAAGCAAAGGCAGTGGAAGATATAAAAAAAAATGGTCTAAGAAGAGTGAATAAGCTGTAAATCGATACCAGACAGACAATGAGAGGGTGAAGGACTCTGCAAATTCTTGCTCTGGTCTATTCCACCACTGCGTGGTTGATAAGATGATGCGATAAACCACGCTAAGTGTGTGTTGCTGGAGCTGTCAGTCACGTGATATGAACCTCAGCTAACTATTTAAGTGAGATTTTCATCCCACGATGTTGAAGAACGAACGAACTTTTTACACTACATACATCCGAGAATCTGTACACACTCCACTGCTATTCCTTAGATATAATGGTGTCTATTCTGAAGTAGACACATTTCTTGCTCGCTTTCTACAGGGATATGATGTATTCTTACCATCACTGAACATGGAAAATCCCATTGAGCATGATCAGAATCTGCTCGCCCTAGCACAAAGTTTCGTTACACTCCTTGATGCTTTCCAAAGTCTGGCATGTCAAGAAGGAAACCTTTCATTGGAGAGGCTAGGGCTAGCCAATAATAAGGTATAAATCTTCCCTTCTATCTACGCGTTTTCAATTTTATATCAAAAAGATGAGTTTTTACTTAGCTCTAGATCATGAGCTGCATTAAATGCAGCCTTGACTGAATACTACAAGTTTGTCTGACTAGAAACCTACCATATCTGACTTGGTCTTTTTTTTTCTTAACAAAAACAATACTGACCTTGTTATTTACTTTCTCAGGGCTCGTCCTCAACTGTCGATAATGCCGTCACTCCTCCGAAGCACGAACCGATAAAAGATGAGTCAGACATTATAAAGTGGGTTGGTAACGTAGAGAAGGCCGGGTACTTTACTAGTGTGGTGGCAGAAGACATAATTAAAGGGTTGAAAATCTCTACTACTGTGCTACGCAGGTTTAAACCCATTGGTGGGCATGGAAGTCTACCATCCCAAACTATTAACACCGAGACGAACGCCAAGGAATCAATAGAGCAGGATTTTACAACAGACGGCCCTCGGGGTGTTTTGCACTGTCCTTTCATCGGGCCAGGTGGCACAACTGCGGTTAAGCCAGATGATGGGAATATAAGAATCAAGTCCAGTTCACATACTGATACAATTTCAATGCCACCGTCACACCACTCAGCGCAGCGGTGCCCCATCCGCTCTCTTGACAATCTTTCTCCAGAAGAACTAGCAGAATATTTCCAAAACCATAAACACGAAATCCCCCGTAGCCACTCAATTTGTATTCGACGGTACCAAAGGAACTCTCAGAGTGCTCGCCAACTTGATGAAAAGTATGGCAATGTTGCTAGTATGGTCAAAGGGCTCGGGGAGTACCATCAACCTTATCTTTCTGCACCTTTTAACCAACCCGGCTCGCCACAAACTGGACCTATCTCTAGTGAAAAGGTGGAAAATTGGGCCAATAATATTGACGATAAGGCTGCGCGACTGGGTGTTGATTGCCCCGCCGGGAATGAAATTGAATATGAGGCTGTGGATACGAGAGAAGGCCATTTCGACCGAACTTTGAGGGATGTCCGGGTCGGAGAATCACCCAGCAGGCCATGGGGGATCCATGTACCGATTTCCCAAGACCAAAGCCAAGGCGCGCGTACCTCTCCAATGTTAAAGAGCGTCGACCACAGCGTTAAACGGATACCCTCTGGGAATCAAACGGCTCGGCTGTCTTCACAATCATCACCCAGAACAGAGAATATGGCTGCACATGTAGATGGCAGGCGTTGTCCATTCGGGCACACTGATAAACCACATATCTCAATACCTGAGGGAGAAACAACTCTGAAAGAACCTCGGGACGATCGATCCTCGCATCACACTGCAGACACCCATCATCCACCACAAACTCCTCGGATCTCATCTCGAAAACCATCTCATCCACATTTAACCTTCAATGGGCCTGTATTCTTCGGCTACGATGCTGAATCTGCAGGTACCCTACTTGAAAAGCTAGGAGCACAGGCCTTTGGCTCATGATACCTTGGGGCTCCTGGCTATCCATTGTCAAGAAATCGAACAGACTCCTATTATGTTATCGTCAGCCATACTCAAAGCATAATGGATGTCTTCGGCCGGACGCCTTCCGCTTCTCCTCTTTCTGCAGTGTGCGCTGTGGGTGGTGGTCCCTATTTTTACTCTTGCTCTCACCATCGAGCGATCAATTCTGGTTTGCTTCTCTGTCACCCGTCTTTGATCAGACCTGGCGCTAATCGCTAACAAGAATAGATTAGATTTGCATTCTATGGTCACTGTTACCAACTCGAGTATAGCCATAAGCTTGGATATCTTTTCTCGTGAATTTATGAAGTCTAGCGCTATGCATAAGCCCGGGGACGGAGCATACACTACTAACTAGGGGATTTTATAGCGCAGGGGAAGGTTTACCTGACGCAAATCCCATGAATAATGCACTTCTGTCCAACTTTGAAAGCCTCCTACTTAACATGGTAGAATTTTTTTCTATAGAGATTGGCGTAAAGAAATCGATTGTGATCACGTTGCTACGCCTTTCCGTAGAGTCGCGCCCTTTAACTAGTGGGGAATGAACACTATTTATTAAGCTGACAAAACTCGACTTCAATCTTGTTGGCCCGAGGTGTATATAATAAACCCCCTCAACCATGTTGAGAATATTTTCTCGTGCCCCGCGTTGTCAATTAATTCATCTTCACAAACCCATATCATCTATTTCCTTTCGTATCGCTTCTGTTCATTCACAACGCAATATGGCAACAATGACTCCTGTCTTTACCAAGGAAGCATGCCCTCGTAAGTTCAGTCCTTACAACTTCTCAACCATCCCACCCGCACTGAGTTGAATAGCCTGTTCTAACATCTACAATAAACAGCTGCTGGTCCCTATGTATGTGCTTCTCTCAGTTACTACACTTGCCAATCAAAACTATATGCATGCTTTTCGAATTCTCGCTTAATATCTCTTTATTTCAGTCCCAAGCTGTGAAAGCAAATGGCCAGGTTTTTGTTTCTGGCCAGATCCCGGCCGATAAATCCGGCGCTTTGATCGAAGGAAGCATTGCCGATAAGACTGAATTATGCTGTCAAAATGTCATTGCAGTCCTTAATGCGGCGGGAAGTTCAATCGGGAGAGTTGTCAAAGTCAATGTGAGGAATACATTCCACTGTCTACTTGCTTCTTTGCGGGTTTGTAGGTTCATTTGGCCTAACGCTGATTTGACATAAATTCTAGGTATTCCTTGTTGACATGGCTGATTTTGCTGAAATGAATGGTGTTTATGAAAAATTCTTCACCCACAAGCCTGCTCGCAGCTGTGTTGCTGTTCATCAGCTGCCAAAGGGTGTTCCTGTTGAAATAGAATGCATTGCCTTGGAGTAGGGCGTTGTGCACAGACTGCAAGAGAAAATAACAGGTCCGCTAGGGCTGAAAGCTAATGGTATAATATTTATCAGCCGATGCTTCGGATGACTCTCAACGTTATTAGTAGTCATAAATGTCATAAACATCATAAGTAGATCTGCTGAAAAAGGAAAGGAAAAAGAAAAGGAGATAGAGGAAAACGCTTCAACAAATGGTACATAAAGGGCGAAGGTTATAAGCCACCGCTTTGTGAAAAGTAAGCCCTTCAGAGATATTGATATCGGTACGTAAAATCTGACCCTGGAGATGCTGATGTTTGGAATATGAAAGAGCCAGTAGCGAAGGCTACCTGAGAGGAAGAGTACTTGTCATCCTATCTCCTCCGCTGGCCATGAGGCTCTGCTTCACGATAAGGTCAGCCGCTGCAGCCGTTGCCAGCCGTTCCTTTTGCCGGCTTCGATCCCGAAGGTAGCCTACAGCCTCTAACCTCATGCGAAGAATTCGAAGTATCATATCGTCATTGGGTTCTGCCTGGGCCTCTTTCCGTTTCTCTTCCTTTGCCTTCTTCATGGTCCCAAGATTACGGGAAAGCATGATACTCTTGCCGCGGCGCGTTGAAGGAATCCCCGCAAATGAGTGAGGCAGCGCAGAGGATGCTGAGAGGCGGTTGCGGTTGGCTTGCTGTCTGGCAGCGGTGGCATTGGCCATGCGCTCTGAGGTCCTAATCAAGTGCTCTGTAGGCTCAAAGTAAAAATAAATTATAGTTTGGATTTCATGGTATTTGGGAGATTTGAGGATATCGATTGGGACTCCGTTGGCTTCTCCAGTGTCTTCATCGACGGCGTTGAAAAAATTCAAAAGTAACTCAAGCCATCGTGAAACCACGTCAACTTCTTGCTGGGTCAAAGGTCGCTGGTTGGATGGCTTATCTGACAAGGGCGGCACAAGAAGGCTTTCCACTGTTACTAATACCTCCTTCCAAAGCCGAGCCATGACTGTTCTCATTGCCTCTGCTGTCAATGTTTGGTTCATGATTGAGAAGTTGTCATCGAAATATGTAAAAAGTGTTTCAAGTGCACCCTCAATTTCTGCGCGGGACGGCAACTGCTGTGTCTGCGAGCGGTTTCGGTTGAAATAGTTTGAAACCGAGGAGATACTGATACCTCTTGACAATAGCGTTTTTAGAGCTCGTCGGGAAAGGCAATGATTGATGTACGCAGAGAGCTAATTACCGTGTTAGAGATGGAGATGGATACAGTCGAGAGCTGTGCTGAGAATGGGGTGTAGTCTACCTTTTCGGTGGTTTTCCTTGTCATCTCCCTTTCGGTACGCTTCAGGGTGCGGAAGGTTTTACCAAAGTAGAATTGGATATCATCGCGTTCTCCTTCCACGCTAACGCGAAGTAATAGTCGACCTTGGGTATCAAGATCCAGCCAGTACTCCCGAGGTCCAAAATCTGTAAAATGAGCCGGGTCCAGCTTGAGCGAGGTGCGCCCGATATAGTCGTGTTCACCTATAGCATCCCAGTCCCATATCGTGGCAATAATGTTCAAAGGGTTTTTTGTCATGATATCTACCGTGTCATCCCACCTCGGATTCAGATTGTTGTAAATGATCCGTGATTTCGAGATCCTTTTCTGGTATTCATCCGTTAAGATGACGTATGGATCACTTAAGCCATCCATATCACAGCCCTTGAGATCTTCTGCTTCTACTATCTTCACTGTGAAGACGTAATTGGTGACTTTTCGCTGACGTTTCGATATCGGAGACATTTGTTTAGCTAATACCTCCGCGCAAGCATCGACATTGATAGCATTTTCTAGCTTATCAAACTTCTGCAACGCGTACTCAATGTTGTTGAGCTTCACAAAGGACTGCAAAGTTTAGTTTTTAGTTCGAAGCGCCCTCATACGAACAAGGAATATTCACTTACCTCTGGGAGGAACTGAAAGGGCTCCACTTTCTCTTTGTTATTCCAAGCTTCCTTTGCCAATTGCATCCACTTTTCTTGCTTGCTTTGTCTGGATGTAGCTTCTTGCTCAGGCGAGAGACGGTCCATTTCTCGGCTAAAGGCCTGTTCAAGAATTTCGCAGTATCTACTCAGGCCGCTGCCGATTGATTTTGAAATGGCAGTCATGAACTTTGCATACCCCAGGTCGTCATCCCAGTTAAGTTGGACGATTTGGTCGACAACTTGATTGAAGGATCGAAAGATGTCAATAACTGACACACTATGCCGCTGCTCCCCCGTATGGAAGTCATCCTGTTTAACTGCCTGATTGACCCAGTCAACAATCTTTTTATCAGTTGCTTCGATCCACCGCCAAACGAATTCGGCTAATAGGCCCTCAATATTAAAGGGAAAAGGATTTCTGGAAGGAAATATATTAGGTCGTGAGGCTCTCAAAATGAATATTTCATAATCTTACCCTGGTAGGGCCTCCGCATAAACGCCACGCACTTCCGATAATTCATTGTATAGATCGAAGCCATCTTGCATTTCAATCTGTTCGTTTTTTTCTTTTGCTTGCTGCATGATTCTAATGATCATATCATGGGCATCTTCTGCATAAATTGGGAGGATATAATTGATCAAAATATTGAAGGGGCGCACACTGTTTGAATTAGTATCCCTCAGTTGACTGCAAGTTGCTAAATGATTGAACTCACCCGACTATCTCTGGGTTTTTCCTATACCGCTTCTGTATACGCTGTGATAGTTTTAACACGCTCTTGCCAAGCTGGATGATATTATAAAACTCCCAAGCCTCTTGTTCAGGGGGTATTTCTTTGTGAAGACACTCTTGGTACACTTCCTTCGCTTTCTCCAGTAGCCCGCTAGAGGCATACTCTTGGAATCGCTCTCTATCCTCCGAGCTTTCAAGATAGCTAGGATCGGCTTCTACATGGTTCTCTAGGACATAGAGTATAGGACCAATAGGCGGAATTTTCGTTTCATAACATCGCATCAAGGTTTCATACAGATGGCGAAGTAGCGATTCGTGCAAAGTGGAGAGAAGCCGTTGCATGCAGAGTACGTCCACGGTCGTCCATTGGTTCCTGTCATAAAAAACCGGTGCGATTAAGCTGCTACGCTTGTTTTTATCGGGCAAGGGCTCCTTCACAAAAGTGAATGCAGCATCAAGGGTTTCAAGGTCAATTTCTTGGTCAACATATTTTTCGCGAAATACATCCAATAAAAGGACTGTTCGGGTGAACTTTGGTATCCGCCAACGGAGGCATATTTCATTGAGTAATTCGGCTGATTGCTTCGAAAGTAATTTCATGGAAGGGCCCTCAGGGGACGATTCTGAGGATTCAGGTGAGGTGTCATTCGAACCATGCGTAATGGCCTGTGCAAGTATGCTTCGATAAAATGATCTTGGATCTGGGGGAATAAAGGTGTATATATCGGGCGCATCAGGTGACTCATCCATGATATCAGGCGGTGAAAGCGAGGATATATCCACGGGCTGATCAGCTCCATAAGAGGAGCCGTCAGCCGCATTGGAAGATATGCTTGGCTGAATTGTATCAGCAAGCGATGGATCTGTTTGAACACTAAGCTGTGGTAACGATCCGCCAGGGGTGCTCTTTGCTAGGTCAGGGTTCGAGTGCACAACAGCCAACATCATCTGGGTGAGGTCGGGTACTTCAGCTTTCTTCCAAGCTTCAAAAGCGTCTTCAACCTCAAAGTCCCTTTCTGATAAGGTGGCGCCAGTGCTCAAATTGAGATGCGCTTGATAAGTTTTGAGATCCTGTAAGGCATTTTTGGCAGTCCAAATATCCTTGTTTTTAGTGATATCCGATTGTACCTGAGAATTCCTCAGACCAAATATCTTTGCAACAGTCTGCACCAAGGGCATGTCCTTAACATCATAACTTAGAGGCGCAAAGTCCTCCAAACTTTTTTGGGGCCCATCCTTCTGAGACGAGTCTGCTAGATCCTGATCGTGGACAAGTAATTTGCTCTCCAAGGTCGAAAGTCTGCTTGCTAACTCCGGTCTATCCCTATCCCAATCGTGATCCTTTAGGATCAGTGTTATAAGCCTCACGAAGAGAGCGACATGGCGGTCCACCATCAATTTCCAACCAACATCATCTGAAGCTTTGCCTTTAGACAACTCCTTCGTAGCATTTGAAACAAAGATTAAAACCAGATCCTCTACGCGTCTGTCTTTCTCCATTCGTTTCTTGAAACTTTGCTCTTTCAGAGCGTTTAAAAACGCCCCGAACGTCCTCTTGACTGTAGAATCATGGTATTCCTTCCTCCGTTCCTTTCCAATCAGCACCCCCGTCAACCGCTTTTCTAGCTCACTCACAAACCCATGGGGAAGTCTTGTACTTTTCGAGTCCCTCACCAAACTGAAGTCTCTCATTAAGTCATGAACCGATGTTGAAGACCTAGTAGGTTGCGGGCGAGCGACGGGAGCACTCTGCGCTCGCCTTGTGCGCGGCTGGAGCAAATATGATAGGTAAGCCACACGGAGGGCATATGTGTAGATCTCGTTGGTGCCAACGGGGCGCTTACGGACGACGGAGATATTTCGTGAATGGCGTTTCGCATCGTTGGCAGCGCTGTCCACGTATCGACCGACAACGAACGAATTTCGGGAGGAGGCTGCCATCGGGTTCGAGTTCCAGGTATTCCTCTATCTCACAGGCAGATAGCAACTCGACGATAGCGTGCCGGGCGTGCGTTTTAAGATAGTTAAATGCCACATTCAGCTCGACGAAGATACAAGAGTGACCCTTGTCTACGATAGGTTAGGCATTCAGTCAACAGTCTATCGCTTTGCCGCGTAGATATTCGTTAGAGAATGGATAGGGACTGGGCGGTAGCAATATTATTTGATTCGTTGGAAGGCCTCAATATTGTGGACGATAAGAGGTTTCGAATGCTGGTGTTCAGCGACCAAGAAGGTGGTTGTTTCGATTTTCCCCAACTTACCCAAACCACCTTGGTAGGAAGATCATTACTCCATTCACCTCCTTCACAGTCAATACTCGAGGCTACGTGCCACTTTTGTTCAGTATTGCTGGTGCTCCAGAGCAAATGTTTCATGGTGGAAAGATAACAACAGTCACTTCTCTTAATATTTATTAGCAAGAGTAGAGAAAAAATTTCAACTGAGATAATTCTAATCGGATTTAAATTTGGAGAACTTTAATACATTTGGCGCTGCATCAATAAAACTAGAAACAGAGTATGGGCTGACATTCCATAATGCCTATAGGTATCAAAGAACCATGGCCCGCTCGATGAGTCCGCAAAGCCAATCCACCACAAGGTGCGTTCCTTTCTCACCAGGTCTCGCCTGGTCTCCGCGCCTAAAACTTGTCAGCAGCAGATTGGCCATCATTCATTCAATATCGACTTACTGATACCGCATTGGGGCCCCCGAGCTCTTTCTCCAATCCATCTGGAAATGTTCGAGGGATGCTAGGCTTATCGGGGTAGAATAGGCTCACAGCACCTGAAAATGCCAATACAGTTGTTATAGAACATCCCAGGAGAAAAAAGGCCTTTCCAGGTGTGAAAAACTTGTGTTGTTCCGTGCTAAATGTCGTCAAAATGTCGTTGTCTTCATGCACCGGCTCGCCAAAGTTTCGCCTGTCCTGCATATCCCACCATTCACCGTAAGGGTCGCGGAATTGCCGTTTTTGAGCAGGAGGGTTTGGATAGCCGCCGTTCTAGGGAAGGAAAAATCTCGTCAAATTGTTGAACATAAGTCAATGTGAACGGAACAATCAAACCATTTCCGGGTCCTCCACGGCCGATCGTGAAGCATGGCGGAGCTGGGAAACTCCCGAAGTGACGGGCAGCTGGAGCTGCCGAGATGGCAAGCGGCCTGACAAAACTCTCCGGGATAGCATCTAGAAAACTAGGTCACTAACAAATTCATTCAATTGATAGCGAACAACAACTTACTCTCAAAACGTGGGATAGAAAGCCTGGCAAGATTCTCCGAGACTCGTGTAATAGGCGTCTGGTGAAGTTGCATTGGGTTGGACTCAGAACAACCACATTTATTACATAATCGTCACGGGCGACTCATCCCAGAAGGCCTCCATCAAAATTCTGAACTCTTGCGGTAAGCTTATGATGCTAGAAATTGCTCGCAGCAATGCTAAATTCGAAGAGTGATTTACATATGTATTTGTAAAATTCACTGGTTTACAGCTGTGCAATTAACTCCGACCTTGAGGCAAAACTTCGGACTTAGCCCATTTCTACAGTTGATGACAAGAGATGCAAAACGGCAGTTCAAACGGGGAATTTCAGCTTGATGGAAATGTGCCACCTGATTCTAAAGGCATGTGTCAATCCAGCGCTACATGTTGAAGCTTGAACTGACAATTCACAGAAGAGCAGCAAATCGCATACCTAAATCCTAACATCGCCGAACATGACACAGCTCCAGAACCTCCTACCAAAAGACGAAAAGTTGCAGATGGCTCCGGAAGTTCCACGCCGCGGCCCCCATCACCACCTTGGAAACGCGTCGGTATTGATGGACCAACTTCATTTGTCAAGGATGGAAGGCGAAGATCAACGAGGACAAATGTCTTACCCCTTGAACTGCAACCGCATTCAGACAAAAGGCATACCCGATCTACTCAAAAGGGCAATATAAGTTCAGTGGTATCAAGCCGTGAACGGCTGCGGGACACTTCTCACTCGACTCCATCTAAATCGAACTTAAACGGCGCGCGCCCTAATGGCATGGATGGCTATGGTACCCGGCCTCGGCGCAGAGAACCCTTAGGAAATTCTAACAATTCGAGGGCGGCCGGCTCCAAGGAACCGAAGGTTCAATATCCCAGGAAATACGTCTCCTCGGCCTCCCAGGCAGAAACTAATGCTTCTACGAGTAAACCGCGGAATATAATCAGCCAAAGATCCAGCGGAGCAATACGTCGCAAAACTGACATCAGTCGTTCACCGTCGCCAGCCTTCTCAGAAAATAATAACGTATCAGAAGGAGCCCATACTCTAGGAAATACGGACGCCTATCTTAAATATGAACGTGAACGTGAACGCCAGAGACTCCCGAGGCTACGTTTCAAAGTTAAGATGCCCCTTTTAGGGATTCAAAACCCTTCTCAGGTCCTCCCGCCCCGGCGGCATTCATCGTTTCGAGATTGGTTGGATAGAGGCATGAGCTCTGAAAACCAAACTATTCTCACCGATGAAGCTGCACTTCAGGAATATCGGACGAGGCGCAAAATCTATGAAGCTGCGAAACCCAACCAAGTTCTAAGCAAAGACCGATGTTCGCTTTACCTTACTGATCCGGAAGAAGAGCCTTTGCGTCAATACTTCCATCAAGATCATTTTATCTCCCACGCTCTTTACTTCAAGAAACTACTAGATAAGGAACATAAGCACCACCGAAACCTAGCAAAACTGTTGGCTCATTCGTGTGCAGACGCCTGGAAAAAGCGCAACAAGGGCCCGGAAGACGTCATCAGGGAGCAACAGGATGAGATGCGCCAAAGGCGACGCCAGTTAAACAAAGATTTACAACGCATGTTTGACTCTGTACGAGTCGAGGTAGACAAAATTAAACTAGCTCGCTGGGAATTGGAACGGAAAGCAGAAGATCAGTTGGCACTAAATGATGCCATCAAAAAATCTACTTTACTTTTTGAAAAACGGAGGGACGATAGAGTAGCCACCGAGGATGAACCCGACGAAGAGGAAGACTTCTCTACAGACCCTGATATATCTGAACACGAAAGCAATATGTCATCGCAAAGTTCAGGGAGCGAAGACGAGAGTGAAGACGAGGTCAACGACGATGAGGCGCTAAGCTCCGAGGCGCTCCAAGCAAAATATGCAGGCATTTTATCCGATGACAATGACCGTGAGCATATCATTACTACCAATATCTCTTCCCGCCCGTCTCAAATATCAGATACTAGACAGCCGCCCAGTATTGAGACCTCGCCGAAAGTCGATCATGCCCTGGTACTTGATGAACTCGACCCGATCCTCCTTGATGAAAGCGACGAATCGACAAATATGGATGATGACATGGGTAGTAGTGATGGAAGTGAATTTGCTAGTGGGTATAGCGATCTTGAAGACGAAGAAGACCAGCAGGGTCCTGGCCTCTTGGGCTTTTTCTCAGAAAAGGAGCTTGCGTCGGACGGTCCTATAAGGGGTGAAAGTGAACCACCCAACCCCGTTAGAGCTACTGGTTATAATAGCGACGAGGACATTGACGAAGAAGTGCACCTTGTGCCAAATACATCAACACCACGCTCTGATATTCAAGCTCTGCCTTCCACGTTGGAAAGTCCGCCACCGCCCGACAATGAACAAATTTTGCGCCGCAGCAGCCCCATATCAGTACGAGCGAACGGTGACGGTTCGTCTTCTGTCGAAGGAACGATTCGAGAACCTTCGAGTGCTATTCCTCCTCACAAGCCGATTGACCAATCCACAGCAATTAACACTCCGGTTCCACACCTGCTTCGCGGAACTCTTCGTGAATACCAACATTTTGGCCTTGACTGGCTTGCGAGCCTATACAAAAGCAACATAAATGGCATATTAGCCGATGAAATGGGCCTTGGTAAGACAATCCAGACCATAGCTCTTCTGGCCCATTTAGCTGTGGAGCACGGTGTATGGGGCCCACACCTAGTCATTGTTCCCACCAGCGTGATGCTAAATTGGGAAATGGAATTTAAAAAGTGGTGTCCCGGCTTCAAAATACTGACGTATTACGGTTCCCAAGAAGAACGAAGAAATAAGCGCAAGGGGTGGATGGACGATGACCGCTGGCATGTCTGCATCACCTCATATCAGCTTGTCCTGCAAGACCAGCAAGTGTTTAGGAGAAGAAACTGGCATTACATGGTCCTCGACGAGGCGCACAATATAAAAAACTTTCGGTCGCAAAGATGGCAGACATTGCTTACGTTCAAAACACAGGCAAGGTTACTTTTGACTGGCACACCCCTGCAGAATAACCTCACCGAACTATGGTCATTACTTTTCTTCCTAATGCCTTCGGACGAGAATGGGAACGGTGTAGAAGGCTTTGCTGATCTTCGGAACTTTTGCGAATGGTTCCGTCGGCCAGTAGAGCAGATACTTGACCACGGCAGGGAGACTATGGATGAAGAAGCGAAAAAGGTAGTTTCAAAATTGCATACCATTCTCCGCCCTTATATACTTCGGCGTCTCAAAGTCGATGTTGAAAAGCAAATGCCTGCCAAATATGAACACGTCGTGACTTGTCGATTATCGAAACGTCAACGGTATCTTTACGATGGATTCATGTCGCGAGCTCAAACAAAGGAAACCCTCGCGTCGGGAAACTATCTCTCTATCATAAACTGCTTGATGCAGCTTCGGAAAGTATGCAATCATCCGGACCTATTTGAGACTCGCCCAGTAACTACCTCATTTGCTATGTCTGACTCGGTTCTTGCGGATTTTGAACCCAAGGAGCTTTTGGTACGAAGGCGATTGCTGTCAGACATTCAAAATCGTGTTAATCTGGATTTCATGAATGTCACACCGATCTCCTGGGCACAAACACCGAAAAGGATTGTCGACAATACCAAGCGCATTCTTGCACAGAAACTGTTACAAATACTCCAGGAGCGTCAGTCTAGTCGTATAAGCTGGAATTTAGATTTCGATGGGGCTTTCGTTGGCTCGGCTCTGTCGTCCATGGAGAATGCAGCACGAAAGTCACGGATGGAAGAGTTAGAACGATGTCTATACTTTGAGCGCCACTACCAACACCCTATCTATGGAAGGAATCTGCTCGATTTACTCACCATCAATACATGCACGAAACCAAAACGACTACCTCCCCGGAGATTGTTTGCTGAGTGGTGCTCAAACCAGAGCTCTATTCTTGACAGCATGGTTCTATCAGTGGAACAGAGGTCCCGTGCGGTTCAGCCAACTGTGCAAAAATTCGTTTGCATCACTCCTACCGCCGTTGTACGCGAAGTTGTGGCCGCTGCTTTAACCCCCATCAAATCTCGTTACTTCAAGCAATTCCACCAAGAGAAATCTTACGATCCATTCCATGAAGCTCAATCTCGCTTGTCAATCGCGTTTCCTGATAAAAGATTACTGCAATACGATTGTGGAAAGCTCCAACAGCTTGATAAACTTCTCAGAACCCTTCAAGCAGGTGGCCATCGTGCATTGATATTTACGCAGATGACCAAGATGCTGGATATCCTAGAACAGTTTCTTAACATCCACGGCCATCGATACCTCCGGCTTGATGGAGCGACCAAAATAGAACAGCGGCAGCTATTGACTGAGCGGTTCAACAGCGATACTCGTATCCTAGCGTTCATTCTGTCGAGTAGGTCCGGCGGGTTGGGCATAAATCTAACAGGCGCTGATACTGTCATCTTTTATGACTTGGATTGGAACCCGGCAATGGACAAACAATGTCAAGACAGATGTCATCGCATAGGCCAGACACGTGACGTTCACATCTATCGGTTCGTCTCAGAGTACACGATCGAATCCAATATTTTGCGGAAAGCCAATCAGAAACGAATGCTGGATGATGTGGTAATACAGGAAGGGGAGTTCACGACTGACTATCTAGAGAAAATGAATGTCGATGAAACGATCGGGGCTACAAAGGATATGTTGGTGGCAAACAATGACGAAGCCAGCGCAGCAATGGACAGAGTGCTCGATACTAAAATCCACGGGGCATCTCGAGTTTTTGAACAAGCGGAAGATAAGGAGGATATAGACGCTGCAAAGTCTGCCGAGAAGGAACTCAAGCATGTGGATGACGAGGATTTTGATACCAGCACACCACGCACTCGAGAAGGTACGCCTGGTACCGGCCACGCAGGGGAGGAAGAACCCTTGAGCCCTTCGCGTTTGAATTCTCCCTCTATAAACAACAGCGTCGAAAATGTCATACAAATCGGCCATATTGACGATTACCTGTTGCGATTCATGGAGTGGAACGCCAAAGACGAGCCGTTACACCTTCCAGCGCAAAAGATCGGGAAAAGATCCAGAAAGGGTCGAGACCACAGAGTAAGGCGGCGTAGGTAGGAGGGACTTGATATATTTATAATTTTTGTTCATATGGCGCAACACTCTCATATCTCGGATTGTGACCAACGGTACTCATTTATTATGTCTTACACAGCCCTCCATGTTTATTGTGCTGTTCCAAAATGTGAATGGGAGCGGAGTTGGTGGGCATGTTTTATATATCCTTTTTGCTACAATCTATGGCAACTAGTTGTCTTGCCACTACCCTCTCCATGACGTTATTCCTTTCATTCCCCATTACAATCCATCCCATCCACGAAGTTAATAGTGCCATATATACCATTGCAGATAACTTCAACTGAGCCTTGTCAAAGTGTTTCGAGCATGTATGGGGGTCTTCTAATACCACCACACCAGCAAAAAGTCTGCCTCTTCTTGCGACGGATGATTTGAAAGGAGCGGGCAAACTAGCTGATCAGTCTATGGGCGGATTCATGACAAGTACCTGGAATGTGAACTAGCCAGCAACAAACCAGGCCCTGCTCAGCTGGGCGACTTATCATCATTGACTTCCACTGAGGAAATCCCAGTGGATGGGTTTTAATTCCAACCATCGCCATGCAAGATCCTTGCCAATCAGATTTTTTCACTTGGATATCTTCGTATCTGTCTCATTGGCTTGGCATATAAAAAGAACAACCTGTATCCATTTTCGGAGAATGAGGTCCCCAAGGTTTGTGAAAATCTACCAAGCGTTAAGGAACTATCTTTGGGCACTACCTCAACTACTCGGTCATCATGTACATTTGTATGGGACAATATTTTAATGTAGCCGATGTTTGTTTCGTGAAATATCTTCTCTGCAGGTACAAAATGGTAAGTGGAGGGTGTCAAAAGTTCATAAGAGGCCGACTTCAAAGCTTCCTCTGTGCCCCCGTCAAATGGGCCCCTCTGTGAATATGGTCCCCTCACTACATAGTATGCAATGGTAAATGCTGAGACCCCGCACTTTCCGGATATTCAAAGGTCTTGAGTTTGGCCGCAGGGATTTCGGACGATCGGTTGCACTAACCCAGGGGAGTCGCTGCGTTGCATTAGTGCAGATCCGACACTGAGTCCAATGATGGACGCCGCGTCTCGAGAAAAGTCATAACTCTTCTTGTTCATCACAAAGGGGGGGAGGTTAGCAAAGCAAGGGTCGAACATTGAAATCAGTAGAGGACCCTTATCCCGCTCAAAAGCCCAGTAATACCGCCAGAGCTCAATCCCACGCCCTTGATGGGGGTATCTTATTCCGGTGTCCACCAAGATCCATCAGAAATCGGCACTATTTCGACTACTGAGATCTTCAAAAGCCACAATTTCATCAAGAGCTATGTGGGGATCGGAAACATTTACCGTATCAATCAGATAATTGCCACAACATATGGTACTGGGTTCAAGTGATATTAGGACCTGACTGCAATAAAATGATGAAGATCCATGGTCAACCAATAACACTGTTCCAGGCAAGCTGTCAACCACCCAGTTTACCAATTGAGGCTGGAGTTTCTGGCAGCAATGACACGAGCTGCTTTTCTTGTTTGCTTTTTTGTTTCTTTTTTCTTTTTTTGCTGGCTGGCTGACTGAAGGGTTAACCAGCTCACTAGAACAAGACATAGCTCTACTCTCTCGTCCTCCACGGCAGAAGTCGGCGAAGGGAGGAAAACCCCATCCAGCAATAATCTGAACATTTTACATACAAACTTCATATTGAGAAGGCGATAACGTAATTAATCATACTACTCTAGTCCTGCCCAGTCAAAACCCGAAAACCTGGGCTTTTTCAGAGTCAGGAGTTGAGCATGATCCAGTTTTGCAGCTGGATCTCCGCACAGTTGAGGTGGGCACCCACGTCTTTCGGGAGGCCGGAGAAATGTGTCGATCAAGGGAAGAAAGGTTAAATGATCGACGCAGTTACAGGCACTAAGAACGACAACACTTGCTTTCCATCAGATGCTTTTTATCATCGAGTCGAAATTAAATATAATCCGTTCCTCTGTCTCCGTATGGGTGGATATCAACCCATCCTAGAAAAACACCGAGTTGGTCGGGCCTTGGGAGCAGAGAGATATCCTAAGGAGCTGCAAAAGAGCTCTGGTTGAATCTGTTTCCCCATTGGTCGCAGTAAGTTTGGGTCGATGAAATATGCATGTATCCTGGCCGAGTGGCAATCACACACCAAAGTTACGCCAAAATGCATGCATATTGCTTATTAGCGTGAGAGGTTCAGGTCGGGTTGTGGCGCCCTGGTGGCATGGAATTCGCCAATTTTCCTTGACGGAGCAGTGGTGAGAAACATATGGGAACCAAGGAACAGACGCCCGAGGGGAGCTAAAATAGGCATCTGAGCTGTCACATATCTTGGTGGGCATTCGGTACAACTTACCCTTGCATGGAAATACTCCAAGCAATAGTAATATGTACACATGCCTTGCGAGATCTTTTCAGGAAAAGGAATAAGCAGCTATCAAGCTAACTCCATGCAAGCCTAGGTGGCCACACTAGGATTACAGATGGGGAATCCACTCGGCCCTTCCGTTCACGTCTTTTCTTATTTCCCTCCTATACCCTCTTATATCAGATCATCCCTTCTTCAAGAAAAGAAGGAGAAGCAAAACATGAGATTTTTACTCCTTGTTATATAATCTTATCAAACTCCGTACGATGAAAACCACCATTTCAGCAGATGTTTGGGAAGCCAAACGAGGGCAGATCGCAAACCTATATAAAGATGAGGAATGGCCACTAAAACAAGTCATAAAGAAAATGCGAAGCCATGACTTCAACCCAACGTGAGCGCCGTAACCTGTCCCGGGGAGAATTGTGCTGTTGATACTGACTTGAGCGTCCAGGGAAACACAGCTACGGAGTAGACTGAAGAAGTGGGGAGTGACCAAACCCTCACGCCAAAGGCGCAAGAAACCACTTAAGGTGTCGAGGGCGGAAGGCTTCGGTCAACATCTGGAGATGCAGAAGTTGAGGAGGGGAGACGAGTTTCCCCATGAAGCTACAGCGCCGGAATTGTGCGATTCCGCAAGACGACCTGCCCTTTGGGGTAATTATAGACGCTGGGAGTCTAAGTCGCCGGACGAACTGCAGATTCCAAATTTTGCGCTCAGCGGGAGCCAGTCAATTCAAACCCCCATGTCGCCATCGTGTAGTGCCTCATTTACCTACCTGAATGATTACACCCTAAAATACATGGAGAAACAACCACAACCCATGGCCGTTATTCTCAACTCACAACATGACGAACCCCGGCCCCCATACCACGCCCCGAGTGGCTACAAACCTCGCACCAACGATCAGTATGGAAGTCCTATTCGGTCGGGGTTAGCATCCTCAATCGATGTACCAGTCTATGAATTTTTTCCAAACATGCTCTCGGGAGGCTGTGGATCGCCTGATAGCAGTCACTTTCAAGTTGAAAGCCAGCGCCAAACGCCACCGCTACTATCCTCCCCTGTCACCCAGCCGACAAGCCCGTGGGGTTATCCCACCCCGAATGTATGCCACGATATCTCTCCTACAATCTATCCGAAAGATGACTCTGCAACAAGACATACGGGCCATGTGGTTGTAGGTGGAAATGATAGGCGCTCGCAGTAATGCCACGACCGCTGTTTGGCGAAATGGGGGTCAGTTTAAATGAGCTAGGTGAATCAAGAGTATACTCTTGATTTGCGCATCCCTAGGGAACACCATATGTTAGTTGAAGCATCCAACGGTCAGGGAGTTGAATGGTTGAAATCAAGAAATAGCCATTATTATGTCAAGGCCGATGTTCATAACAGAGTGCAGACCGAAAGCTAATGTAATGTTGCGTGTTACATAATAACGAAGGAGTGCTTAATAGGGGGTACACTGGTTAAAGAAAAGCTTTTAGTATCGTCAGTAATAATA